>AP025071.1:2376039-2438492 GCA_036186865.1 Eustoma russellianum
TTATTTAACGACTAGTAGACCCGATATTTTACATGCAGTATGTTTATGTGCTAGATTTCAAAGTGATCCTAGGGAGATGCATTTTATTGCGGTAAAACGCATCCTTAGATACCTTAGAAGTACTTTGAAATTTGGTTTATTTTATCCTAAGAATGCATGTTTTGATTTAAGAGGTTATTGTGACTCCGATTATGCGGGGAGTCTAGTTGATAGAAAGAGCACCTCTGGAACTTGTCAGTTTCTCGGAGATTGTCTCGTTTCTTGGTTCTCCAAGAAACAAAACAGTGTGTCTCTTTCTACGGCGGAATCCGAATATGTGTCGGCCGCCTCGTGTTGTGCATAATTATTATGGATGACAAACACGTTAAATGATTATAACATTCACTTCTCCAAGGTGCCAATTTTGTGTGATAACACGTCCGCCATTAATATTGCACAAAATCCTGTCCAACATAGTCGGACCAAGCACATTGAAATGAGGTATCATTTCATCCGTGATTGTGTACAAAAGAACTTGGTAAGTGTGGAATTTGTTCCCACACGAGATCAATTAGCGGACATTTTCACGAAACCCTTACCTAGTGATGTTTTTGTATCCATAAGAAGTAGGTTGGGGTTGCTCAATATGGGTTGATAAAACCATCTTGAGTTTTGAGCATGAAAATTTCAAATTTTCAAGATCAATGCACATAAAGCGCTTCATCACACTTGCTTCAGGCGTTCGATGTCACATCAAGCGCCTGATGTTAAGGATGTCACTTGTTCGAAGTGACATCAGGCGTTTTATGTACATTTACAAAGGCGTTCGATGTAGGATTAAGCGCTTGAACTGAATTTGTTCACTCGTTCGATGTAACATAAAGCGCTCAATCCTCATCTTCACAGCCGTTCAATGTGACTTTAGGCGCTTCATCCCTCTTTGTGAAGTTGTTCGAAGTCACATTAGGCGCTTTAACCCTACTTCTGCACTGTCATTTCCGCCGTCTCTTCAGTTTTCGCGCCATTCAAGGACCATCAATTTCCTTCTCTTTCCCACCTCTCCACTTCCCCACGTTTTGCTTTCTCTTCCTCCCATTAACCTAAGACTCTTCATCTTCTTCTCTCTCCCACTCCTCCATCCCTCCACTCCCATTAATCCACCATCAATCTATCATCCTTTCATCTTCCCGTCTCACCTTTATAATCCAACTATCTCCTCATTCTTCTTCACATCATATTATTCATCAGCCTCTTCTCCTAAGACCTCCTCTCCTTCTCAAAACCTTTCTAACCAATGGCTTCCGCTGGTCCTTCTAAACGCCCACGTACTCAAAAGCGAAAACAAACAGCTGGACAAGGAATTGTCGAGCCTCCAGAAATCACAGCCATTCGTGAAGGGTTCACCAAGGACAACTTTCCTTGGTTAAAGAAATTTGATCCCGACATCAAGAAGCCTCCTCGCACCATTGACAAATGTGCTCACATCTCCTACTACTCCGGGATGCTGTTCCGAGAATGGATAGCATCCAGCCGTCTTATCATCCCTCTGAAACTGCCCAATCTCAGCAATCTTCCTGAGACAAGCACTGCTTTTGAAATTGTTCCTCTGTTGGAACATCAGGGCTGGACATCTCTTTGGTCCAGGCCTGATATGCAAAAATACTCCCGCGAGCACACCCGGCTCTTCTATTCAAACTTGTGGGTCACTCCACAATTTGAGTCTCAATTATTTTCCCTCAACACTGTTATTGATGGTACTCCTCTCAGCTTCACTATTCCTGAAATGTGTGAAGTCCTGAGAATCCGAAACGAGGGACTGACTGATTTCTCCGTGTTTGACTGGAGTGTCAAATACGGCGTCCGTGAGCAGGACGTTAAATTTGATTTGGGGTATTTCCCCTCCAAAAAGACTCAGAACATGCCATTGGTGGATCGCATTCTGCTAGCGGTGGTCACCTACTGTATAAATGGTAAGGCCACTAGAAATCCAAGCAACATGGATTTCTATGTCTCTTACCATCTCAAACATCTGACCCAGCTGAATCTCGCCTGGATCATCATAGAAGTCATGTTTGCAGCTCTCCGAAAAGGGTCAAAAGCTTTGCCTTTTGCCAATATTGTCACAATATTGTTGAAGTCAAAAGGTGTTGACATTTCTGATGAAGATTTGACCCAAATTGATAAATCTGAAGTCTATGATCAGTACAACATCGCCCAGGCCGTTGACTCGCAGAAAAAGAAGGCCACCACCATTCCTGATGAAGATGAGGTCGCAGAGGGACCTCAAGATGCTGCTGGTGGTAGTGATTCTTCGGAATTGCTATCACGCATTACCGCCCTTGAACAGACTGTTCAACAATTGCATCTCCGTGATGCCGAGCATGAAGCTCGGCATGTACGGAATGAACTGCGCATGACTGCATTTTGCAATGCACTCATGCAAGTCTGTCCATGGGCTCTTCCTCCTAATTTTGATGATTTAGGGGGAGAAAGTGGTGATGCTGGTGGTGGTGGTGGTGGTGATGGTGCTAGTGGTGCTGGTGGATTCACGGATTTTGCCGCTAGTGTAGGTTTTGGCTTCAGTGGATTTACACCACCAAGTGGTGGTGCTATGTAATTTTTCTTAGTTTTTTGTTGTTGGTGCTAAAATTTTTTATGCTAGTGGTTAATGAAATTTTATAACTTGATTTTATTGTTGATGTTCATTAAATTGTCTCATCACCTCATTTTGTTCAAGTTATGTTTTTCGTTGCACCTAGTGAGGGGGATCATATGTTAAGGGGGAGCTTTGATATGCTATGCATGTTGTGAAATCATCAAAAAGAGGGAGAATGTTAGAATATGTTGAGTTTTGATGATTTGCACATTTTGGCACATTGAACAAGGGATTAGGCGTTTCATGTGTGTTGTTTGAAGTCAGTATACTTCGAACGCCTACATTAGGCGCTTAATGTACCTTGGTGGAGTCCAGTACACTTCGAACGCCTAGATTAGGCGCTTTATGTGAAGTGTCTGGATCTGCGAACACTTCGAACGCCTAGATTAGGCGCTTCATGTGTGTGTTTGAAAAGTGCGAACACTTTGAACGCCTCTTTAGGCGCTTTATGCAGTCCACCATGCCAAAAGTACTTTTCCCCTGGTTGGGCACGTACTCCTAAGTACTTCCTCTGAGTAAAAGTCAGAGTTAGTTCGAACAAGCATGGAATGCCACATTAAGCCCTTCATGTGACTTCGAACGACTTAAGAAGCCCATATTAGGCGCTTGATGTGACTTCGAACGACTGTTCATTTTCACATCAAGCGCTCGATGTCACTTCGAACGCCTGTGCTTTTAGCACATTAGGCACTTCATGTGACCAACGTTACAAAGGTCTTCAACTTCACTTTTTAACATCAGTTGACTCTTTGTACCCTCCCCTTTTAGTGTCTTTTTTTACAGGTTCCTCTCTGTTGAAGATTTCAGGTTTCCTTTCTTGGCATTCATTTTGAAATCTCTCCAAGAATGTTGCTACATGCCAAAGGGAGATCTCCAATGATGAGGACTCACCAACACTTGATGCCAAAACCCATTAATGTCAGTGCAGAGGGTTTCAAACGGGAAGAAACTTTGAAGATGATAAAAATAGGGTTTCTTCCATTTCTTCTCCAACTTTCTACTTTGCAAGCTCTCAAATTCTCTCTAGCTCAAGCTCTCAAAATACTTGTAATCTTTGTATATTTTTACTTTATTGTTGAGAGTGATTATTGTAAGAAGAAGAAGAGTCTTCTTCTTGGTGAGACCATATTGTGAGAGATTGGGTAGATTGTTGGTCAAGGAGCAAGGGTGCTTCTTGTTTGAGATTTCTAGACTTTGAAGGGTTAGTTGATAGTGTGTGGTGCACTATTCTCCCTACAAGATTTCTTTGAGGGCAAAGAAGATCTTTGGAGGCTAAACTTCAAAGGGTTAGAATTCTTGGTTGTGGTCTAGGCAAGGTGCCTAGTTTTTGTATTTTCTGGATTTCGTTTTTGATTGTTGTTTCCCCCAAAAGAAATAACAATCCCCATTTCAAAATCCTTCTTGTGAAACATCAAGAAGGTAGAGGAGTAGAGTCATTTGACTTGAACCTCTATACATACTTGTGTTCTTTATTTTCCTTCAAGTCTTTATTCTTTCTAAAGAACACACCCAAGTATTGGTTGCACTTCAAAACAAAAAATAACCTTAAAATATCCATACTTGGTGAACACACTATTCAACCCCCCTTCTAGTGTGTTCTAAGGGACCTAACATTCAGGTCACGTTAGGTCAGCTCGGCTGACTTCCTTTAGCCAGTTCTTATTTTCCAACACGATCACTACTTTATTCAGGTCGGTATACCTCGACTGAACTTTTTCTACATTTGAACATATAAATCTATTTTAACTTTTCATTAATTAGAACAGTAATTAGAACGGAGTGAGTTCGCAGCTTTGAATTAATTATTATGTACTACAAAGAAACTACAAAATCATCATTTTCATTAAATCACACATATTTGCATTTGACGATCAAATGATCGATCTGTATGTATAGTTTAATCGATCACGCCAACCTTTGCTTTTGCCCATGCCCAGAAGTTTCCTGAGGGCGAAGGAAGAATATAAATTTTTTATTTTGGTCAGCTAGGGTTGACAATATGAAGTCAAGAGAACATGTACTAATGGCGTGTCATATAATTATTATTCCTTCAGCCAATCTATTCCATGACCATCTGGAAATATATACATGTTTCATTTTTATTTTACATTTGAATCCTTACAAAATTCAGTTTTCTTATAACGTTATCCTTATTAGTACTAAAACTACATTGACATGTGATAAAGGTTATAAAGTACGTTCTCGGTGCACTAGACTCCTGCGTTTGTATAGAGTCTGGAGAGAGGCCGGATCGCTTCGTGATTTGATGCACGCAGTCTTACCCCACACTTTGTACAAGAGACTGTTTTCGCGGCTCGAACACATGACTTCAATGTCACACAGAATCAACCTTACCAGTTGCTCTAGTGTCCGCCCTATCAGAACATGTTAAAGTGTTACTGATATTATAACGTATTAAGTTTTGTTCTTATAATTAGTTGAAAATAATAAAAATAGCAAGCATTGGAGTCGCCATGTATGCAACTAAACTCCTTTTCTTCAATATACAGGTCGGGGATGCAAACAGAGATCACCAATGCTGGGAACGTCCAGAAGATATGGACACTCCCAGAACCCTCTACAAAGTCACGTCTACTTCTCCTGGAACAGAGGTTGCTGCTGATGCCTCTGCGGCTCTTGCTTCTGCATCAATTGTCTTTAAGGCGGCCAATCCTAAGTACTCAGCTACTCTGCTAAAGAAAGCAAAATCGGTAAGAACAATGACCACATGCGATAAAAGCCTTGTCCCCCCTGACAGTTCGTGTAACACCTTGTACCTGTCCGGAGAAAGAAAAACTGATGTGAGGTCGATATCCACTTAAATAGGTTTACGTAAGTTGATATCCATATCCATTTAAAACCTTAAGCCAATGGATGACGGTACTACATTCTCGTATAATCTATATATTTTTCTCAAAGTAGGCGATGTGGTACTATATTCTCGATACCCATCCTCACGTGGCAACATGGCTTAACATATGCATGCGCTTTAGAACCCACCTTCATATTTTTCTCAAAGTGGGTGATGTGGGACTATATTCTCAATACCCGCCTCACGTGGCAACGTGCCTTGACATACGCACACGCCTTAGAACCCGTATTCAATCACAAACCACAAGCCAGACATGAACATCTAGACTTGGATGAGGAGACGATAAATGGCCAACCATGGGCAAGACAAGGTGTGAGTCCGCATTTTAAACCATGTTGAAACTTGGGCTTACATACCCATATCCACTTAAAATTTTAAGGCAATGGATGGCGGTATTTCATTCTCAGATAAGCCATATATTTTTCTCAAAGTAGGCGATGTGAAACTATGTTCTCAATAAAAAAAATACTGACTGACATATTGTGAGTTTAAGTATCTAAAATTACTTGAATTTTTATTAAAAAAAAGTTTATTTGATTAATTATTATTAAGTAAAGACAATAGCCAAAACTTTCACATTTAATGTAGTGAATCTTATAGTAGATCGTCAGACCTATATTCTAAGATGTTACAATCTTACCAAAATTCACTTATACTATTATGCTCAAGACAAGAGTGTTCTTCTTGCCTTTTATGCAGTTGTTTCAACTCGCGGACAAGTATAGGGCTTCTTTCCAAGGTTCCTGCCCTTTTTATTGCTCTTATTCTGGCTATCAGGTTACCTCTTGACCTAACCTTTGCCCCAATGGTATATACTTCTACTCATGTTATAGATGATTATGATGATAAATGTTGGGTTTAATAAATTCCTGAAGGATGAGCTGCTGTGGGCTGCCACTTGGCTTTACAAGGCAACTGGAGAAAACAGTTATTTAAACTATGTATCTACCAATAAGGGCTGGAGCCAGGCAGTCTCAGAATTCAGTTGGGACAATAAATTTGCTGGCGTTCAGGTCTTACAATCGAAGGTATCATACACGGGAACTCACCCGCTATAAGCCATGTCACATGAATAACTACTTATGGTGTATATATATATGTGTGTGTCTGTCTATATATATATATATATATATATATATATATATATATATATATATATATATATATATATATATATATATAGTTAATTGCACCTGGTATCCATGCTTGTACACGAAATTTTAAGTAGCATCCAAACTTTCAATAAACTCACTTAGCATCCATACTTATAGGGTAAATAGACACCTGACATCCATGATGACGTCATAAAGACAATTTGCATTTATTTTTTAAAAGTCTATAGAAAAAATAATTCAAAAATAAAAAGAAAAACCCCCACCCCACTCCCCACACCACCCCCACCCCCACCATCGACATCCCTCCCCCATCTTCCTCCATCTTCATCTTCTTCTTCCCCTACTAATCTACCTTACTCTATCTTCATTTTATTCCTCCATCTTCATCTTCATCCTCCATTTGGTCAAAGGACAAGGCATCTTGTTGAGAAGTCTTGTTACAGCCATTTGGTCAAACGGCAAGGCATCTTGTTACAGTTCGGAGACGACGAGAAAGAAGATGAATGAGGTGTTCGCCTATCCTGCACATGCTTTTAAATGCTTTTCCTGTAGCAATACTGATATCGCAATTCCTCAATGTTGTCAGCTACGAATTCTTTGAAGTAAGCTCTGACAGCGAAGATGATACCATTAAAACGCAAGTTCTTTCAAATTTCAGCAACTATTTGCAGTATGCATTGATTTTCTTTTTCCGGAAACATTCAGCCATCCCACTATGATTAGATGAAAATAGCAATGCGCATCAAGAATTTGGCATCAAACCGATGAATTTGGCAGATAATCAGATGCAATCAGTCTAAATGGGAACTATCTTAATTTTGGGGGTTCAATTGTTAAAATATGCTAAAAAGGCATCAATTGACAAGCAAATTGCAAAATAAATAAAGCATCATCTGTATTCTTCTTTTTCCTCAAGCTGACAAGTGAATTTCCACCATTATCTGCCAACTGAATCATTCTGACTTCTCTTAATGAAATAAGATGAAGATGGAGGATGAAGATGAAGATGGAAGAATAAGATGAAGATGGAGGAAAGTAGATTAGTAGGGGAGGATGAAGATGAAGATGGAAGAAGAAGATGAATATGGAGGAAGATGGGGGAGGGAGGTCGATGGTGGGTGGTGGGGTGGGGATAGGGAGTGGGGTGGGGGTTTTTCTTTTTATTTTTGAATTATTTTTTCTATAGACTTTTAAAAAATAAATGCAAATTTTCTTTATGACGTCAGCATGGATGCCAGATGTTTATTTACCCTATAAGTATGGATGCTAAATGAATTTATTGAAAGTTTGGATGCTACTTAAAATTTCGTGTACAAATATGGATACCAGGTGCAATTAACTCTATATATATATATATATATATATATATATATATATATATATATATATATATATATATATATATATATATATATATATATATATGTATGTATGTATGTATGTATATATGTATGTATGTATGTATGTGTGACCTTTAGGTCACGGGTTCGAACTGTGAAAACAGACTCTTACACGAAGTGTAGGGTCACACTGCATATCAGATCGCAAAACGATCCAGCTCCTCCCTGTACCCTGCACAAACGCCGGAGCCTAGTACGTTGAGAACGGCTTTTTACATCTTTTTATAAGATTGTTACTTTTTTTGCTCATCTTTTGAATTAACCATTTGGAATACTTACCAGGAATTTTTGAACGGCAAACATGATTTGGAGAACTTCAAGAATGGAGCGGATTCATTCATATGTGCATTGATGCCAGGAAGCAGCAGTCAACAGATTAAGACAACTCCAGGTACCTAGTTTTCTCTATGATTTTAATGATAATGATAACGTCAAGTAAAGAGAAAAAAGAGGAGCTATCGAACATGCAATAAATTCTTTTACTGCAGGTGGGCTTCTTTACACCAGGGATAGTAGTAATCTACAGTATGTCACTAGCGCTAGCATGGTGATGCTTTTATACTCCAACGTCCTAACCGCAGCTCGTGTAGCGGGAGTCCAATGTGGTTCTGTGAATTTCTCCATTGCGCAAATCAAAGCCTTTGCTAAATCACAGGTGAGTGATTTAACACTTTTTTCTTTTTGGTTTTGTCTTCGTCTTACATTACATTACATGTGCATATAGTAACAACATGTTATGCAAATAGTAAATAATACACAAGACATCAAGCAAACTACCATTTTCATATAGGGAGCTTCGTATTTGTATTTACTGATTTTTTCTCATTAACACACTAGCACATCATATTCCTATTATTGTGTCGTTTATGCAGATACATCTGGAGCCGGAGTCTCACTGGAATCAAACTTCTATCCATTGGGATATGTATTGTTTGTCTGTCGCTCAACCTCCCCAGACCGTGTTTGTATACTAAAACGAGCCGAACTATTTGCGAACTATTCGGCTCGTTTAAACCGTTAAAGGGTTATAGAACCGAATTTGAACCAATTTTAAAGCCGAACTGTTCGTTTAGCCATGCAAATCCAAATTCGAAAACCTAGTATTCGCTTCGACTCGGTTCGTTAACACCCCTAGATATGATTGATTGATTTACTAAACATATCGAAATACGATATGGACAAATAATGATTTGGTGTTCTTTATATTGCTATAATAATAAACACTAAGCATGTTAGTAGTTACTCGTATCGAATAATAGTGAGTTGGTGTTCTTTGTTTTAATTACAACCAGTCACTTATGTGGCTTTTTTTTTTACTTGTCAATATTCATTTAAATAAAAAGTAACTAATATAAGATAACTAGTACTTAGTACTCTGACCACTTGTCCTTCCTATATATATTTATATGCGGGGAAGATGCATTAATTCATAATGAGCAAACGAGCATATGGTAGATCCAGAATTCACATGTGGTATGTCATTCACTATTACTAATTTTATTGTACGAGCTGCAGCAACAACAACATTTACTCCATTATTTTAAAGGCTCCCGCCTATGACGAGGTATGAGAGGTCAGATATACGTAACAATACCTATGTGTTAGAAACACAGAAAGGTTGTTTTCAGATTACTCATACTGAAAATTGCGTCAAGCTATGTCGATCAATCGCTGTTTCACAATATAAGAAACACAGCCAATTTAGTGATTCATTTTATGTTATTCTATCGTATTCCAAAGTCAAGGAAGAGTGTCCTTAACTCCATTGAAAATGGAAAGAATTGTAGGAGCACTTATGCGAATAGTAAATAATATACAAGACATCAAGTATTTCCATTTCCAATGAAGTCAAGGACACACTTTCCTTTGACTTTGGAATATGATGGAATAAAGCAAAATAACTCAATAAATTTGCTACGCTTCTTATATTGTGAAGTAGCAGTTGATCGACATAGCTTGACGCATCATTATGGGTCATCGGAAAACAATCTCTATGTGTTTCTAGCACATGTGTATGGTTGCGTACATCCGACTCTTCCATACTCCGCCATAGACAGGAGCCTCTCAGCCAATTGGGTAATGTTGTTGTTCTTGTTGTAGTATACAAGACATCAAGCAAACTAACAACATGTTCTGTTATGCAACATCACAAATTTATCATACAAATGATACAAATTCTATATTATTAATTTTCGCAGGTAGATTACATACTAGGCAACAATCCACAACATATGTCCTACATGGTAGGATTCGGCAACAAATATCCAACACAATTGCATCACAGAGGTGCATCCATCCCTTCTATACACGTACTTCCAGACAAGGTGGGTTGCAACGATGGCTTTTCCTCATGGTACTCTTCAAGTAAACCAAATCCAAATGTTCATATTGGAGCCATTGTTGGTGGTCCTAATTCCAATGACCAGTTCAATGACCAGAGGACCGATTATTCACATTTAGAGCCAACAACTTATATGAATGCAGCTTTTGTCGGATCCGCCGCCGGCTTGCTTGGAGCTAATGGATGTTTGCATATGCTAAATCTGAATGAAACCTCAGGCATGATGAAAGATGCATGATGGTTTTGGGTTTGATGAGATGATATGGGGCAAACAAGATGTAATATTCAGATTAATGGTATCTGCAAGGGTTTGTATTGTACTGGACAAATAAATAATTAGAAAGCAATGTAATTAAGAAGAAAGTGCATTAAAAGTCGAATTTTCGATGTCGTTTTACTACTTTACTTAGGGTGGCAATTTCAGACACAACACGAAACACGACCCAAATCTGACATGAATTTTTGCGGGTATGGGTATAACCTTGATAGGTTTCGTGTACAAATCGTGTAAGACCTGAAAGATACCCGCCAAGGACGGGTCGTGTCGAGGTATACCCACGGGTACCCATTTATACACGGAATACCCGAAATTATAATTAATAAAATAAAAAAATAATTTTTTTTAAAAAAAATAGCCTTCCGCGCTAAAAACTAAAAACTAAGTAACCTTATAGTGGCTTATTCGGTTTCTCCTATTCCCAAATTTTCTATTTCTGATTTCCCCCCAGTCCCCCTTCTCAGCTTCTCTTCTCCAATTCTCCGATCTACTGCCTAACTGTCCCGCCGCCCGCAACCAGCCAAGCACCAGCCAGCCCCCTCTCTATCTCTTTTCTTCTCCAATCTCCATCCCTCTGCCGTTAGATCTACTGAAAGGTGAGTGTTCTTCTTCATGCGATATTGGCTAATGGCTAATGACCCGTACATGACTTAAACTATTTGTACTTGTCAAGTTCGTGGGCCGATACACGACACTAAACCTGAGAAGTACGGGTTTGGATATCTACATCCATACACGCGAAGCAAACGGGTAAAGTATGTGTATGTCACTTTGAGACACGAAACCCAAAAAATACGAAACACGATACACGAGCTGTTTGACATCCCTAACTTTACTCGACGATTCTTAGACATAGCAAGTAATGTATTTGTTAGAAGTAACAAAATAAATGGCAGGAGTATTTTCGTGATCAGATGCATATATACAAAATATCCCTAGCTAAAATAAGGCTATAATAACTATATTATTAGTATAAGATATTCACATGATTATTTACCAAAATCTTAAGGATATTTATACATGTATAAAGTCCCATTATCACGCTAATCGTATTTGTGCAAGTTATATTTCCAGAAACCTTAATATGGCCGCAAGATCGTGAGTTTGGTTCTTAAGTTCCTCAGGTTATTGATTTTTCGAATAAAAAATGTTCTGTTTCTCAAAGAGAATTCTAAATGTTTGAATTTTAAATATGATTTCTGATTTGGAGACCATAACCCCTATTTATCATAGTAGCTTTCCAATATCACCCATCATAATAAACAGAAACTACAGTTCTGGTATCTACACATTAAGGTTCCATATTTTATAAAATATCTCATTAGCTCCCTTTAACTTAGTGATCACTTTAATTTAGGCCAAAAACGATTATAATACACAATTAATATATGTAGGCCCATATTAGACTGTGAATAATCCAACAATCTTTCATTTGGGCCACATATATATGACTTTATAATAGCGGATTATAACTTTATGAGCTCAAAATTGCTATCATTTCAGATATATCTTTCTTCAATCTAGTCTATCATCATATTAACACAAGGATCAAAGGCCTTCTCACATACACTTGACTCAATACATCAAAGGCCACCTATGGCAACATAATGAACGGCATGGATCAAGAACATATGTGTAGCATATATATATAAATTACATGTAACGTGATCATAGCATGTCTATATTTAGCTGGTCCACAAAGACTTTGGTGGAGATTGAACTATATCAGTTTAGATATTGATTAAAATTTAAAATTCTTTCTGCATAAATAACTGAAGACCGTCCATGAAAGGGCTGTTAATAAACCGAAAACACATACAAGGATTAAACAAACAACAAAGCAAAGAACGCAATAAGAAGAACACGAGATTTCTTGTGGAAAAGCCTCGTCGGCCGGCTCAAAAACAACACGCACATATATCCGGCCTGTATGTCTTGTATTTATAGGAGAATTTTACAATGCAACTGAAACGAAATTAAACACTGAGTATAACTAGGAAACGTATACGAAAAAGAGATAATGATAAGAGTTATATGTGATATCAAATACTTAAATCCTATTCCTAAAATTTGTCTTCATCTTAACAATCTCCCACTTGAACACGAGTTTATGACACTTGCCACTCAACAATCATCCTCCTTGTTGCATTTTAGCCACTCCAACCGAACAAGACCGGCGACACTCGGCTAACACCGTCCGAGTCCAACCGAGGCTTTACATAGCCTCAACTTCTCCGTAGTGGCAACTTTCATGAACATGTCGGCGGGATTTATTGCATCTGCTATCTTCTTCAACAATAAAGTTCCATCGTCCATTCACTCACGTATGTAGTGATACTTTAGTTGAATATGATTCGTTCTCGAGTGACATATTGGATTTTTGTAAGACACACACCACTTTGGCTATCGGTGTAGAGTGGTCTGCTATTTTGATCCCTTTCGATTTCTTTCAGAAAATTAAGTAGCCATACCATCTCTTTTTCGGCCTCTGAGATTGCATCATATTGGCCTCCTTCATAAAAAGTGCTATGCATTTTTTGCAATCTCGACATCCAACTTGACGCTGTACCGCCATATGTAAAAATGTACCTGGAAGTATTATTATATCCGTCCATGTCACCACCAAGGTCCGCATCAACGAAGCCTTCCTGCATTATTTTTCTTGAAACACAAAGCAACATTCGAAGTATCCTTCAAATATCTCACCACCTTCTTAACTGCCTCTCAGTGTGGGACACTAGGATTCACCATATAATGGCTCACTATTCCTACTGCATGAGCAATATCATGTCTCGTATAAACCATAACGTACATGAGGCTGCCTACAGACGAGAAATATGGTACTTTGTCCATATAATTCTACTCCACATCCGTCTTTGGTGATTGAGACTTCAACCACTTGAATTGTCCTTCCAATGGTGTAATCTTTGGCTTAGCATCTTGAATGAAAAAATGGTCTAATACCTTGTTGATGTATTTTTCTTGCGACAAGATCAACGAACGTCTCACTCGATCTCGTAGGATACACATGCCTACGATTTGATTCGCTGGGCCTAAGTCTTTCATCTCGAACTCTTTTGCCAACTCTTATTTTAACGCATCGATCTCCTTCATGTTAGCTCCCGCAACAAGCATGTCATCAACATATAACAATAAAATGATGTAGGAGTTGCTGAAAGGCTTATAATACAACAATGATCCGTGTATCCTCGCTTAAATCTACGATTGCTCATGAATTTATCGAACCATTTATACCATTGTCTTGGGCTTGCTTCAAACTGTATAAACATTTATTCAATCTACACACGAGACCCTCCTTTCTTTTAACTTCGAAACATTCAGGCAGCTCCATATAAATTTCTTTTTCTAGGTCACCATGAGGAAAGACCATCTTCATATCAAGTTGTTCAAAATGGAGATTCTCGGCTGTCACTATGCTGAGAACTAACCGAATTGAGGTAAGCTTCATAACGGATGAGAATATCTCAGTGTAATCAACTCCTTTTGTAAGAAACCCTTGACCACTAACCTCGCCTTGTACCGCTTACTTCCATTTGTCTCTTCTTTGATTCGGAAAACCCATTTATTTTTCAATGGTCTTTTTCCTTCTGGCAGCCTAGTCACGGTCCATGTGCTATTTTTCTCTAGCGATCGTAACTCCTCCTTCATTGCTTGCTCCTACCTGGCCAAGTCACTCGAACTTATAGCCTCATCATAATCTTTGGCTCTCCTGAGTTGGTCAAGAGTAAGTAATTTAAATCAGATAAGTACCTTGTGTTTGATTTGTGAATACAATTAGATCTTCTCAGCACCGATTCTTGCAAACTAACTTCATCTTGCTCGTCCTCATTAGTATCTTTGAGCTCAGCTATCTCGGTTTTGGCCTCTCCATCCAAAACCTTAGTTTCGTCTAACTCAATCTTCCTCACTTCATCCCCCCTTTGGATTAGAAGCTTTATCATATTCGTTGAAGGTAGAATCTTGTAATTGAATTATCTTCCGCCATTTTCATCCCAAAATCTTAGCCAACATAATTTGATCCATATCTAACAAAAAATTACACTTCTTCGCCTTTGCATCAAACTTGTCCTTTTTCTCGTAATCTACATGAACATAGGCTTTACATCCAAAGGCTTGCAATTGTGACATGGATAATTTCTTACCCGCCCATTTTTCCTCGGGTAGCAAGAGATTTAGGGCTATCGAGAGATTTTGATTGATAAGGTATGCTGCCGTATTTACTGCCTCCGCTCAAAAAAATTTTGGGAGTTCTGCATGGAGCCACATCATCCTTGCCCGCTCATTTAAGGTGCGATTTATCTTCTCGGTCGTTCCATTTTGTTGTGGCCAATTGAGGATAGTTCGCACAAGTCGTATTTCTTGCTCCGCACAATATGACTTGAAGTTTGTACCATGATACTCGCCATTATTGTCTGACCTCAAGCACATCAATTTTCAGCCAGTTTGGTGCTCGACCTCCACCCTCCACTTCTTGAAAACTTCAAATACTTCGGATTTATGTTTAAGAAACTAAACATATACCTTTAGAGTGGAATAGTCGATGAACTTCATATAACATTATGAACCTCCTTGTGATTGTACCGGGGATGGCCCCCACACGTCAGTGTGCACAAGGTCCAGCCTTCCTTCCTTGTGTTCTCGGCCGCCCTTCGAAAAACTCACTCGTTTTTGTGATATGCAATCTTCGCAAAAACAGGTTTTCACATTTGGCATGCTCGACAACAAGCCTTTGGAGGGCAAAACTTTCAGCCCTTTAGCACCCATGTATCTCAATCTATTGTGCCACAAAATATGACTAGTTTCAGCCTCTGTTACTGCCATTAGGTTCACACAATGGTTGGTCAAATAAAGTGTGTCTCTCTTGGTTCCTCATGCTACAATCATGGTGCCCTTGGCGATTTTCTAGCACCCTTCACCAAAATTAACTTTGTATCCGTCATCATCTAATTGACTTACGGAGATTAGACTTTTCTTCAACTTAGAAATATATCGAACATCACACAATGTCCATCTTCCGCCATGCCTCGACTTGATATTGACATTGCCTTTGTCTGTAATTTCCAAAGGCTTTCTATCCGCCAGAAACATCTTGCCACATTCTTCAAACATGGAATCTTTCATCAGTTCCTCACATGAGGTTGAATGAAACGATACACCGAAATCAAGAATCCACGACCCGATGACTGAACTTGTCATGTTTCCCTTCTTCTTTATCTTCTTTGGCGCCTTGCTCTTGCGCTTCACGTGACCCTTCTTCCCAGAATTCTAACACTCCATCTCGGTTTTGTTCCGGGACTTGATGCATCCTTTGAATTTTTTTTTCTTGACTATCCCTTTGTTGGGTGTCTCGGTCTCTGGTTAAGGCCTAACCACCCCTTCTCTTCGATCATTCCGGTGAATTCTCTCGCTAATGATGCGGTCACGAACATAGTTGAGGGTCAACCCTTCTTGACTTGGAGATCACCTCTATGGTAGTTGACCAACTATCAGACATATATATCAACAAGCAGTATGCGAGAAATTCGTCATATAAAGAGTACGCAATTACATTTAGTTGGTTTACAATCTAGTTGAATTCGGCTACATGCTCAGTCGCAGAGATGCCTTCGGCCATTTGCAATTGAAACAATCTCCGAAAAAGATGAATTTTGTTTGAATTTAAAGGTTTTACGAACACACCGGACAACCTCTTGATGAAGCCAAATGTTGTGGTTTCGTTGGCAACGTGCGAAGCCATATCTATTGAAATGGTGTTCCGGATAAGACCAAACGCTCGAAAATCTAATGTCCTCCACACCCTCTCCTCCATGTTGTCGGGTTTATGCTCCAACGTTGCGTCTTCCTACTCCTTTGCATATAACATATCGGTTATTTGTAAGTTCCAACCGAAGTTTTTTCCGACGAAACATCGAATATCCACCTCTCCGTCCACCATATTGATCTTCCAACACAAGCTCTGATACCAGTTGATAATAATCTGAGAGCGCATACAAAGAGTAAAAAAACAACAAAGCAAAGAACGCGAGATTTTTTGTCGAAAAGCCTCATTATTTGTCTTTTTTTTTCCCTTTCTAAAAGTTTTATATATACTTTATTTGCATAAGAAAGAACATACACAAAAAATACATTTCGACTAACGAAAAAGGCGGCAAAGAAGAGAGGCCTCCATATATACAAAAATTAAACTCAATACTTCTTAATGTGACACATCACCTTCAATTATAGAAGTAAGACCTCATCCACAACTTTTGTCAGTTTATGTTTGCCAATTGTCTTGCAAGACTATGTACAAAACCGTTTCATTCTATCCTTCTAGACCACAGAAAATTCCTATATCTCGCAAAAAATTAATCAAAAAGACAATATCAATCTTATTCCTTGTAATAACACAGCAACCTTAGCATATAACACAAGAATTTGGGTTCTCTTCCATACTATAAACAGCATGAGGCTGTGCCATATATGTATTACATGGATTGTAATTATTTCTATATAGTTTGACCAACTCGGCGACCTGGCGATCATTTTCACTAGCTGTATTATTGTTCTTCTTGTTATCTTGCTCTTTTTTTCCTTGATCCTCTTTCTTCTCCTTCTCCTTCTCCTTCTCCGGCTCCTTGGCCGGACCAACGCTTACTAAATCGGCGTGCCATGATTTTCTCAGTTTTCCGACAACCTCGACTGGATCAACATCTCCTAGTACGGTTAATTTCTTTCCCTTCATGTCAACGGATATTGAGTCAACGCCTGATATACTTGAAACTGCTTTCATTGCCTTCTTCTTGCTTTTCTCATCTTCGATCTCCAATTTTACCACCACTTTCTGAATAAAAGGTAGAATAAGGAAAGCAAAGTCGATGGTTAGCCAAAGCAAACATCAAGGGAAAAGTACAAGAAAAATTTTTCAGTCTAATTATTTGATAAAACAAAAACAAATAGTGCGTGATTATCCTCTATTTATATTATAACTATATTTCTCGATGACCTAGTGTTTTCTCTTACTTATTTATCACATCGGATGAAGAGTATGCACAATAAATTATTCAACCCACAAGATAAGAAACATAACATATGACACATATGTTGACTAATAGTTCCTTATGAAGTACAATAAAATGACTGAAGATGTTATAGACTACTATCAATCAATTTCCAGCGGTATCAAAGCTATCGTTAAGGTTTGGGAATGTTTAACGGTAAGAAAACAATATCTACATTCCAATGAATATGGAATTTGATTCTAATGAGACTAATGAACTCTATAAAACCAAGGTTAATAACTTTACGGTTGTATGATTCAGTTTTAGAGAAGATATTTAGATCTAAGACATAAGAAAAGCCAAAAGATAAAAGAAAATACAAAAAGAAAAAAAAAAGTTTACCTTCATTTTAGCTGGGAAAGAGGAAGACTCAGCAGGACAGATGGGTACAGACGGAAGGAAACTTGGCAAACTAAGATCACGGTCGTTTTTTGCTGATACCTGGCTGGGGGGTGGGGGGAGGTGGGGAAGAGGGGTGGGTGCGTGTATATAAGAGGAAAATGAAAGAAGAGATGAAATCAGGACAACAAAGGTGGGGAGTGAGAAATTTCTGTGCTGAACGAAGGGAGAGGAGATTGATTATATACTTTCTGTGGGCAATTTCTTAGGGAGTATTGACCAAATACTCAATAGTTGATGTCTTTGACTCTATGGGCGAATTCAAAACGAGTATTGACCATTTTCTTATTATTAAATACGACAGATGTATTGTTTGGGGATGGAGGTATTATTTGTGTGACTTTCACCCTCTCCAAACTCTAGCGATAGCTTTTAATGTCGTCGGAATTTACTGGTTATATTAGAAAATGGATATAAGAACAACAGTAGAATGAGCAAATTTGATGGCTTGAGACGTGTATTACACTTTTCGTAAAAAATATTTACCTCCACTAGTTGCTGCAAGGTTATAGGCAAGTTTCCTCCTAGGATACAACAACTAACAAGTTTCAATCCTCATCAATAAGGAAATAAACCAAATGAACTTTCAAATTGAAAGTGGTTTTGTGTAGGAAGAAGAATTTTGAATGCTAAAATCAACTTGTGATCAAGATGTCTTGAAATGTGTTGCAATAGCCTTTTACAGGCTCTTGAACTTCGTTTCAGACATTTCTAGCCGTTGCATGATGATTGGATATGTCTTTTGGTGCATAAGTTGCAACATTAGATGAAAAGTCATATTTGTCAAGTACATGAATCGATCGATCGACGTCTCACAAAAAGCTCCAACTTTTCATCTAAACTACTTCGATCGATCTATGTATCAAAATCAGATCGATCGATCTATGTTGGACAGAGAGCTTCAACTTTGCACCCAGGGTACATCGATCGATCGAAGTGGCAACGATCAGTGATCGATCTATGTCCAACAGAATACCTAGCTTCATTTGCAGGCCACTTGGATCGATCCATATCACTTCTATCAATTACATCGATCGGCCGATCTATGTGGTCATGCGCCAATGTATTCTTGCTTTCTTAAGCTCCAATTTACCACCATTCTTCTTTATATTGCATTTACAAACTATTATAACAGGTTATGTGTTGTTGTTGTTATTCCATAAAGTAAGCATTCTTCTTTAAACTCTTGCCATTTTATTGAATAAATAATTTGATAGTAACAATTACTTGTTGATCACGGAACAACCTTAAGGATTGATTAATCGGAGTGCTAATCAATTTTTGCTTGGCAAGGACGTGTGAAAGGTCCAAGACGTGTCTGGTTGAATTTACGGGTCTTCGTTTCTCTTGTAATGAATTGACCATAATATTGTACTGTGTATTTCTACCCATATTTGTCGTGGACTTAGTCCTCGTGTTAAATTCCTTTTAACACGCGTAAAAAAGGACCAATTTGCAGTACTATATTCATAGTTGTTGGTTTCCTATGGATAGCAGTCGTTATGGAGGATATGTATCATGTAGCCATTTAGACATTCATATCCATATGTACCTTTTGATGGGCAATTAAAAGCCAAAAAAAGAACCATTAAGCGTTATTGTCATTAAAAATTATTTTTCAGAGAATGAATACGTGATCGGTGATTAAATAATTTTTCTGTTTATTTCTGCCACTGTATTATTTTACAACAACAATAACAACCATATCAAATATATCCCAACGACATTAATAGCTATTACTAGAGTCTGAGGAGGGTGAACAGACAAATAATACATAAGGATAGAAGTTTGATTCCAGTATTATTTTACAAATGAACAAATATGTGCTATTGTGATTGTAGTATTTGGAATTTGTGTTTACAACCAACATTGAATGAAAGAATATTTATCAAATTAATATTAAATATATATTTTTTTAACTTTCTTTGGTTTCTCAGAACCTTCTAGTGTCGGTGTACTTTAGTAAACACTACAACATCCTAACATTTATCTACTGAGTTATGTTCTGAAAACAAATTTTCTTTTTGGATTTACGAACACTTCTTCCCGGCATTGAAAATTCAATTGAAACGATTGATGCCTGATCTGCACAGACTCTTGATATTGCTCAGATTAAGTTAAAAGATGTGCTATAATAATCAGTCTCACATCTAAACCAGAAGACGTTGGAGTCCAACTCTTACTCTACTTGCAACATACTTTGTATCTTAACAAAAGAAAACATATTAATTAGGCATTCCAATACAAACAAAATTTCTAACTAATATAGATCAAACTTTGGATACTGTTTGTGATAAACCATAATTAAATCGTTCGTTAGTCAACAATAGTCAACGGTTCAACTCCCATAATTCGGCACTCAAGTAATGCAGTTCAGCATTTCAGCGCCTAAACATTGCTGTTCAGCCTTGGCTGCACCTCAGCGGGACAGCATGACACCCTTTATAATATCGAAGAGTATGCCAAGATTTGCACCTCGGCACCAACTTCAGCTTATGCCCAAGTGCCGCACTTCAGACCACTTCAGCTGGATCTAACTATGCACTTCGGCAAGGCCTAATCCTACACTTCGGCCAGACTTAGTTGGACACTTCAGCAAAGAACCTAGCACGACATTACCTTGTAGGACCATCCAACAGAAGTGCAATTCGAATATAGTGATTACAGCTGGTTATTCAGTCTGAACACGCCAAGGTCACAACAGTCGGCCTATTAGTTACATCAGCCAGGCCAGCCTATTAGTCACATCAGTCAGTCTACTAGTCACGTCGGCAGACCTACAACGTCCTAGGCTTTCTGTCCCAAGCAAGCGTCTCATCCACTATCAGAAGCCAAAGGCGGGAAAAGGTCCATAAAAGCAAGCCAACCAAGACAAAGAAGAGGATCCGAATTCAAACATTCATACCCTAAAGCAAGCTCATACATTTTGCTCTTCAGCTCATACTGTGAGAAACTCTTAACTCACCATATAAATTATAATCTCAGTGAGATATGGCCCAAACTGAATTGAGCGTCGGAGGGTTTTTCCCTGGACCAACCCCCCAGGACCTCTGATCTGTGCTTTCTTGTGCAGGATATTTTAGAGGCTATTCTAGCTACAACCTTCAATCTAATTAACAACTCTTCAAGTTAACTGACGAAGCTAATTTAAGGTCATCTAGACCCTTGGTGAAGATCCGGATTCATCAGTTTGTATAATTACTAAACTATGATATAAAGGGAATAAAATTTCCATTTTTGTAGCTATCAGTAAGCAGCTAGGGGCAATGCTAATCTTTGCCATGTCCACTAGATTGTGCTTTCGATCTCCTAGTCCAAAATAAATGGACCTGAGATAAGTATGGGACCCACATGCGTCTCGTCTGACCCTCTATGGTCGCCGTATTTTTGATCATCACACCAGAGACCGTAGAAAATTATGCAAAAAAGATGCGACTTTGATGCTATAGTGCACATGAAGGGGGGAAAATTACATAGAGTGTATATGTTTTTTTTAGACAGAGTTATATTTTTTTATATTTTTGGGAAGACGTTAGTTGGTATATTATTTGGCCATAATTTGTTCCGCGTGATACTGATTCAAATAAAAACAATAATATCCTTCTATTGGATAGGCCGTTTTGTAATTTTTGTAAAAACCTTCTGCGCCTACACACTGGAATCCCGTTGTATTGTATACCATTATACATACCGAGATTCCAATGTGTAATAAATTTAAGTTTTAATTTTTAACCATATTTAGAGTTAGATTTACTACACATCGGAATCTCGATGTCTATTACATCATGATACGGTGCATACACACCATAATCATGACGTGTAGTAAATCCAAGTTTAGATTTTTAACCAATTCAAACTTAGATGTACTATGCACATGTATTTGAATGTCAATTATACCAGGATCCCGATATGTAAATACATCAAAAATAGTCAAATATTGCGTATATATATATGTGTATATATATATCACTGTCAAATACATCAAAAATAATCAAATTTTGCAGATATATATAACTGTCTTGATCTATGCATATAACCATCAAAATAGTTATTTTCTCACGTTGTAATTACTGCTGTGTACTTACTGCTGTGTAGTGATGATTATAAATCCAGTCTCTGATCGGAAAAGGCACCGTTAGATTGTTGAAATCGGTTCCCCGAGAAGATATGCTTCTTTTTCGTCTCTCCCATCAACTTTTCACAGATTTTCTGTCAACTTTATGTAAAAGACCGTCTATGAATAAACGGCAAAAGTGTGTATTGTGGCAAATGTTTTTTTTGGCTCGAGCTAATCAATTCGATCCAACAATGTATAGTAAGACGCAATTTAGCATATATTTTTAGGTTTTGAGAAATTGGTGAGTTATATAGTTTTTTTTTTTATTAAAATGTAAATATTTGCATTTGGCCAATGATCAAAATAGATCAAGTCTTTACATGTACAATCCACATACCCAAGATGTGGAGCATACGATCACTAAAATGTAACTCCTCTATACATAAGGCTAAATATAAAAGTAGTGATCTTATGCGCAATATCCCGGACAACATGAACTTGATTTTCAAAAACTTTTAAGTTCCTAGCTTGCTATATATGATAAATCATAGAGGAGAGCATGGCTTTGAGAAACCTTGATCTATCGCTCTACTGAGGTGATTCCGACACTACACTAACATAGAAGCTATTGTGGAGAACCTTATGGAGATGTCAATAGTAGTCAAAATAAGATTCTATAGTTGCCTTGAGAAATGATAACCAAAGAAAAGATGATTGGTTGACTCTAAGTCAAATCCACAAAAGAAGATAACTCAAGTCCGTGACAATAAGCCCCCAGGGGCATAGTCCAGTGGTAAGTGACAAAGGTGATTGGGGCTAGAACCCCGACGTCCCGAGTTCGAGTCCGTGTGGAGACAATCCTTGTTGAAATATTACAAGGATTGCCTCTGGGCTGACTGAGTCTCGTGTGCCCTCTCCCTTTACAGGACTGCCGGTGGAACACATCCCTCGATTTACATTCCACCTGTCTAAAGGGCCTCTGATACAAGTGGGGGAGAACCCCTCCCTCATCAAAGTCCCCGACAGTAAATTTAAGATTCTCTTTAGTAAAGAGATGATTCAAAGCGGTTAACAACAAGATAAAAAAATGCGTGGGCCACTTGGCATGATAAAGTCTACCGTGAAAGCATGCTGAGGTCCACAAAATGGCTGCACTTTTAATAGGTATAGCCCAAATAAAACGCACATTCAATTCAACTTTGTTAATTGTGATTTTATTAAAATATATTTTTCTTAAATAACTTTTCGTGTAATTTGTATTATACAAAAGGATTTAAATTCACGGAAATAATGACTACATGTGTATAGTTTAATACTCTATCTTTTTGAAGACATATTACTCTATATTAAAGAGTGTATCATACTAATTAAAATGAACATGATACTAAATATTTTATTTGGTGTACTTTAATAATTTATTAAGTCAAAAAATGAGTATAATCTAACATGAATTTATTTTATACAATCTAGCAGAATTAAGTAACATAATTTAAAAAAAAATGCATTATGATTGTTTCCAAATAGACAAAGTCATTCATTTCGCAGTAATCGACGTGTAAGACCTTTTTCTTTTCCTTTTTTTTTAAAAAAAAAAAAGTAGCCCAAGTAAAACGCAGATCAAAATCCACCTCTCAGTGGAAGTTTCAGGAAGCTTCATTCTCCTTCACACTCGCTTCACCCAGCTTTCCTTCGTTTAATCGCCCTTTCTTGGCTCTCCGTTCCACGCCGAAGCAGACCTAGGTAAATCTATAGCTCCTTTTCGTTTTAATTTTCTTTAATTCGGTATAATTCGATATGATAATAGTATGGGAATCACGATCGCCGTTTAAAATCCTTCAACTTACGACATTTCATCTTTGTTCTTGTATGGATGTCGTTTGGTACGTTGCTTTTTTGTCGATATTTATTTGATTGATTGATTGATTGCGGGTAAATGTAAGTGGGGATGTAATATGGGATGAATGATGGATCAAGATTGAGAATATTGATCTGCCAAACCTCTTTAGATATGTTGGGTGATGTTTGAATGCATACAAGTTTAGAAAAGCATAAAGCTTTTACCTTAGACTACTTGTTTATAAATTTACTAGTGATGTGGCTGCATAGATGCATGTAATTCCCTTTATCATTGATCAGCCTGATTTGTTAATTCGGATCATGATGTTTGAATCCACCATATTACCTTAACCCTTTATTCTTGCTGTTCGAGGGATTTTAAGAAATCAAGTTGGTATAAGGTCGGAGGAAAATACGAATGGCCATTATCATCGGAAGACTTCTGTTTATGTTTAATAAAATCTTTTCACTAGTACATATTCCTATTATTGTGCTATCTATGCATGTAAATATAAAGTCAGGGTATCAGTGGGAGTAAACGTATTGTTTGCCTGCCTTTCACCATTCCCAGACTCTAATAATTGTTATTTATGTTGAGATATAGAGTATGATTGTTGTTGTCGTATTACTTAAACTACTCCAACAATAAGAAGTTAGGAGTATGTTCTATCAATGTTTTAGATATGAGTCTTAACTTAGGTTTTTGGCATATCCTCTGCACTGGCTAAACGTCTTAATCTTTGGCCGTTCCTTCTGCCTTATTAGTTCTGAACTCCATTAACACATCTTCTGTCATTTGCATTTCTGTACCTTTCTATGTGTTCTTTCTGTTTGGCGTTGCACACCTCATTTATGCTACTTATTAAAGTTTCCATTTTCACTCCCCAATACGGGAGTATATGTGTTTGGGGAATGTTGATCATCAACTTACTCAAGTGAAAAGGTAATGGGCTTCAATGGTACCTTTCTTTTCGTTGTAACTTTGAAGCTGAGATAATCATAGCTGCCTATGCTAGAGAAGTGTCCATGCGACAAAATAACAATTTAAGAACACAGATGACTGGAAAGAGGATATGTATTTTTTTTAGTTAATCCATTTAGTTTATATTACTAATTTTCTATCCTTTGATTATTTACATTTTCATTTTGTCAATTTCAGGAATACTTTTGCATCACTCTTTTCTTTTTTGATTCTCGTTTTCCTGATCGTAGAAGTCACGAACCTCATGAATAGAGCAGCTGCCTTGTGGCCTGCGGCAGGCAAATTTAGGTTTATGCACCGTGCCAATGTCAGATGGGGTTAGTTTTATTCTCTTTTTGTGCTAATTTTCAAGACGACATTACTCTCTTACTAATTCATTGTGTTTCAATCTGGAAACTGGAACAGTTGGTACATTGACTCCTAAAAGAGGACCAGATGATGAACCTGCAGAAAGAACACTATCAAGAATCGAGGCTGAACCTGACCCCCTTGTTGCCTTCAGCAGGCCTCCGACACCTCCACCTGTTTTGGGTCCAATCGTTGCCTTTACATTGTTGGACTCATGGTTGAAACGTGACAAGGAAGATAATTGACACCGCTGTTGAGTTTGGTTTCTTTTCTAATCTGTAGTGAATAACTAGCTACATTTGGACAAATAAATGTATATAATGCCTGTGAATATGTCCTTGGTTCGCTGATACTCTTTCCAAGCATGGAATGGATAATATACTAGAATCAAGTGCTTTCACATATGTAAAATTTTTGCTATCTGTTGCAACAGTTTGAATGACAGGCCCGAAAACCCGACTGCTAAACTCCATAATCTGATGTATCATGCTAGGAGTGGCTTCACAATAGACTGTAAGAAGATATGGTAAATCTTTAGCAGCAGCTGAAGTATGACATGGGGACTCTTCAAGGATTCTGTGTTATTCAGAAATTCTATATTAGTGGCTTAAATTGATGTTTAGTATACATGTTTATGCAAGTAAAATGTCTTACTTTCTGTTGCTCCTTGGAAGGCATCAATTTAATGAATTAACAATCTTCAGGAGAGCCTGAAAAATAAATAGGATAACATGGGGTGGGGGTGGGGTGAATAAATAGACTTATTTTCTTGCTCAATGCCTAGAGTGAAAAAGTACCAGTGCTAAGACTCCAGGTTTGATTGGTGAGTCAACATGAGCTCTGATGTTCCTGCGCGCGGAAGTGTAATGTTATACTTGTCAGTCGATTTGGTTATAAATTGAAAAATGCGAAACCCCTGGCAATGGGGCTTTCAATGCTTCAGCTCCAAAAAGCATCGTAGAAGATGCAAATTCGGAACTCAGTGACCTCCTAAGTTGGGTGAGGATTTATGCATTGACCCGCACAATGGGAGCCCCAAGGAGCATCCTAGAAGATGCAAATCAGAAATTCAGTGGCCTCTTAAATTGGGTGAAGACGACCCACACAATCTGCAGCCTCCTGTGAAAGGGATATGACTTTTTTTCCAATCTATGACAGCAAAATGTACCCGGATGATGTCTTCATGAAAGTGTATCCAATTCTTTTAAAGCTTTGGTATGTATGGATATGAAAATGGAGGTTACCCAAATGCCAATACACAGAGGCCGTATTGCCAGTTCCCTCGCAAATAGTTTCTACATTGAATTAAAGGTTCTGTTTCTATTTTCAATAGAGTCAATGATATTCTTTTTCGATTTTGAAATATGATGGAAGAAAATAAAATGATTCACTAAATTGGTTGCATTTCTTATATTGTGAAGTAGTAGTTGACTGACACAGCTTGACACAATTTTCATTATGGGTCATCGAGAAACAAACTCTGCGTGTTTCTAACACATGAGTATGGTTGTATATATTTGGCCTTTTCATATGCTCGCTTCTAAGGCAATGAGGTAACTGAAGTCAACAGTCTGACCCATAGATGTTGAAAGATGCGGAAGAAAGATCAGTACTTCCTGCAATCATTTTTCAAAAGCATGTCTAAGAAAACATAGTGATGAGTTACTGCTATTTTCAACTCAATAAAATAAAAGAAAACTACCTTCTTCCCTTTGAATGGTTTAGGGAAGGTGAAATCCTCAAATAGAGAATCACCATCTAGGAGTCCTTTGATCTGTTCCAAGATCTTTTGGTTGATCGTTATATAGTACTGCATAATTATATCAGATGAGTAAGGTGAAATTTCTGTTGACATCAGAATCGACTTTTGCCCGTGGGGTGTAACGGGAGTGCTGCTTTAGTAACATCAACCTGGGGAACTTCTTCCACTGCAACCCCTTGACATCCTCCTCTTCATACAGAACGTTTCGAGATCCCGCATCCAACCAAGTCGCGCGCAGTAACTGAAAGTTCTACAATAACAACATTACCCATTGCTTTAAAAACTCACTCTTATGACGGAGTATGAAGGGTCGGATATACACAACTATACCTATCTGTTAGAAACATACAGAGGTTCTAAGACGACTTCAATTCATGGTGATAGCAGCGAGCAAAGCGTGCGCGGTGGCACTGAATAAAAGTCCATCCGTTCACTGGCTTGCCCAGCTGAAACCATAGAAGCTGCCATTATGAAAGATTGTGGCTTGAAAAGGGTGGTGGTTTACGCCTTTAAAACTAATTTTATGAAGCCTGTAGCATTAAGTGTTACTTTATATTACTTGTGCCCTCAGAAAAGGCATCAATTCACGATTCTCTGCCTTATATTTCCAAGCCTTTGATGTTTCTCTGCCTTCAATAACAGTTAAAGAACATATTTTGTGCATTGGATTTTAACAAGCAACTTTTAGTGCTAGAAAAATGTACGCATCGAGACCATAAGACTGAACATCCCTCGTTGGTTGGCTTGGGCACAATCAAATGTTTCATTCGGTGGCCGAACCTTAGGGATGTCTAATTGCTAACTCTAATGCGTCACACCGACACTCTTATGCGTATCAACCGTTGTGTGGGTTCTAAAACACCTTTAGTGTGGGCTTCTTCTTGAAATTCTGTCGGCGCCTCGTCGGCAGCATACAACCGGGTTCATGTGAACTTGGCATCTCCGTTTTTAGGTCTTACTCTATGATGCATAAAAGGCAATCCCGGTGCATTAAACTTTTACGTTTGTGTAGGATCTGTGGAGGACCTGGATTGCTTCACGATCTGATGTACGCGGCCTTACCTTACACTTTTATGCAAGAAGCTAGTTCCGCGGCTTGAACCCGTGACCTCAAGGTCATAAAACAGCAACCTTATTAGTTGTTCCAAGGCCCGACCTCTCTTACTATGACGCATAATACAATTATATTCAAGAACATTATGTACTACTTGGATCCATCAATTAGTTAGTGCATACACCAACACGCCGTAGAATAGTGGACAGTAGACCACTAACTTTGTTTACAGTTTGATTAATGTTGCAAGATAAGTACGATAAGTAAAATGAACACGAAAATTTGTTCTCACATTTCTTGTCTCGCGTGTTATCTTAAAAGTTCATATGTGATAGACTGATTAGAGTTTGATGACATTTGGAGATCAGCTGCAGAACTGTTTAACTGTGTCATAGCGAATGTCTGAGCAAAAACATTCGATGACCATAATACGTTTCCAATTGTTAGTCATTTATAAAATATATAGTTTAACACATGAATATGGTTACGTACATCCGACCCATCATATCTCGACATAAGCGAGAGCTTCTAAGCCAATGGGTATTATTGTTGTTGTTATAGTTTATTGTGACCAGATGAGTTTTGAGTGCATCGATGTCTTAATTAGGGATGTCAAACAGGTCGTATATCGTGTTTCGTATTTCGTATTTTTCGGGTTTCGTGTATCAAAATATCATACCCATACCTTACCCGTTTGCTTCGCGTGTATGGATGTAGATACCCAAACCCGTACATGTCAGGTTTCGTGTCGTGTATCGTGCATACCCACGAACTTGACAAGTACAAATATTTCAAGTCGTGTACGAGTCATTTCATGTATTTTTCAGGTATTTTCAGGTTTCGTGTATTTTTCAGGTTTCATGTACTTAAACGACTATTGAAGGTGGATTTGAGTTGAATCCGTTTCTTTTTGAAAAGAAATCACCTTTGCTAAATAATCGTCAGAAATTTTATGAATATAAAAAAGATAACAAGTAGCCATCTACTCGTGAAGAAGAAGTTGTCAAGATACTCACCTGGAATGTAGATCTGGCGGCGGACGGGCGGAGATTGGAGAAGAAGAGAGATAGAGAGGGGGCTGGCTGGTGGCTGCAGGCGGCAGGGCAGGAGATTGGAGAAGGGAGAAATGAGATTTGGATTTGGAAATGGGGACTGGGATTTTAGGAATGGCGGAAGGAGGAACTGGGGAAGGGATTAGCGATTAGGTTAGTATTTTTTTTGGAAAAAATTATTTTTTTACTTTATTAATTATAAATTTTTATTTAAAATATATTTTTAAATTTTCAGGTATTTCAGGTATAAACGGGTAACCCGCGGGTATACCTGGACACGACCCGCCCTTAGCGGGTATTTTTCAGGTCTTACCCGATTTGTACACGAAACCCGCCAAGGTCATACTCATACCGGCGAAAATAGTGTCAGATTCGGGTCGTGTTTTTGTGTCGTGTCTGAAACTGCCACCCCTAGTCTTAATGCATGTCGGCTTCCCGTGTTGCAGAATTCTAACAATAAAGGATCCCTTTTTTTTCTTTTTGGGTAAAGGCGTTTTACAAATATACATGTTAGGTTGTGCAAAACAGTGAATGAGTTACATGTTAAACGTAAAATATGGAGATCAAAGAAGATATAGAGAGCCACAATAAAGAATGATATGATTTATATGTTAATTGGGAGTATATGATCAGTGATGCAGCACAATGGAAATAATTGATTCATATATCCGATGTTATATAGGGAGTATAAAATTTATATGAGAATTTTATGTACTTAAGCCTGGATCAAGGTTGAGATGGTATAATAGTTTTAAAAGATGCGTATTCTAAAGACGTGTATTATGTATTATGTATTTGAAGACACATAAAAATGATAGGATTTAGGTTACAAGTGAAAAATAAAAACAAAACAAACAAAAAATAAATAAAAATGAAGCGCAAGATAAATGATTGATCCATATAATCGATCTTATATAGCGAGAAAAAAACTTGAGTTATTTATGGACTCCACAAAACCCTACTACGATAAAAGGATTTTCCAACTCCTCAATTTTGACTCAGTCTTGAACAATCTACTTACTTGAGCATCAGATGACTTTTGAAAGAGTTTATTTCCCACCACTTTTAATATATGTTTTTTTTTACAAATCTCAAATATATATCATCATCATCATCCTTACCTAGTATATCCCAACGACAGCAAAAACTATCGCTAGGGTCTGGGGAGGGTAAATGGTAGGCAAACAATACCTCTGTCCCAAGGGATAGAGAGTATGCTTCCAGTGAGACCCCCGGCTCTATATATACCTGCATAAATAACATAATAATAGAGATATGATGTGCTAGTGTGTTAGTGAGGAAATTCAAGAACTACCAAGAAGAGGCTTTTGATATTAAAATACACATAACGTGTATATGTACATGTAATGTAAAACAACGGTAAAACATAAACGAACAAGTGCAAAGTCAACCTAAAGCGTAGATATTGTCTATGCCTATCTATGTCCCTAAATATGCTCTAAGGTGCCCCTATATATGACCTATATCTTGTTAACCTTAATCGTATGTCTCGATGAACTCCTGTCCTAGACCATGTCCTCATAGAGGTGCAAATCTAGTAGGTCGTGCCTAATCTGCTCATCCTAAGTCAATTTGGGTCTGCCTTTACTCCTACTCCCCTTTACAATGAGGCTTTTAATTTACCGACGCTGTTGTCTGTCTCCGCTTGACATGCCCAAACCATCTCATTCTTCCCTCTCTTATCTTATCTGATATACTAACCATGCCTAACCTTTCTCAGAACACCTCGTTTCTGATCCGGTCTAGCCTCGTATGCCCACACATCTACCTCAACTTCTTCATCTCTGTCACTTCCATCTTCTGCAATTGTGACCTCTTGATGGCCTAGCAGTCAGTCCCATATAGCATTGTTGGTCGCACTGCCACTCTATAAAATTTTCCCTTTAATTTAGTTGGAAAATTCTTGTTACACAGCACCCCTGAGGCCGCCCTCCATCTACACCAGCCTGTTTGAACTCGGTGTGCGACATCGCTATCTATGTCTCCATTCTGCTGCACAAATGATCCTAGGTACTTAAACTTACTTACCTGTGGTACCACTTGACCATCGATGGTGAGCTGGCTATTCTCACTGTCGGCTACGCCGCTGAAGTCGCAGTGCAGATACTCGGTCTTAGAACGGCTAATCCTTAAGCCTTTTCTCTCTAAAACACCTCTCCACTGCTCTAGCTTCATACTCAGGGTATGTCTACTCTCTACGACTAATACAATATCGTCAGCAAAAAGCATACACCAAGGAACTGCCTCCTGTATCGGCTTTTACAACTCGTTAAGGACAACTGTAAAAAGAAATGGGCTCAATGCAGACCCTTGATGGAGGCCTACCTCCACCGGAAAGAAGTCCGTATTCCCCACAGGCGTACAAACGGTTGTTTTCGTCTCAGCATACATATATCTAATTATGTCTATATACTTCATAGGGATCCCTCTTGCATCCAGACTATCCCAGATCAAGCTACGTGACACACTATCATACGCTTTTTCAAGATCGATAAAAACCATATGTAAATCGCGCTTCTTCTCCCTATACTTCTCCATTAATCCCCTGAGAATGTGTATTGGTTCCGTAGTTGACCTTCCTGGCATAAAACCAAATTGGTTCACCGTAACCTGAGTTTCTCTCCTAATTCTAGTGTCGATTACTCTCTCCTATAACTTCATGGTATGGCTTAGCAACTTAATCCCTCTATAGTTTCCACAACATTGTGCGTCTCCTTTGTTCTTATATAGGGGAACCACGACACTCTTTCTCCACTCATCTGGCATCTTTCCTGTTTTGTAAATACGGTTGAACAGCGTAGTTAGCCATTGAACCCCTTCCTCTCCCAAATACTTTTACGCCTCAATGGGTATGTTATCTAAGCCGACCGCTTTAGCTCTTCCCATCTTCTTCAGTGCTCTCATCACCTCTCTTTGTGTGGTGTTTTGACAGTCGGATTTATTGTTGTTGTTTACGGATCAAATATTCTTGATTTTTTTGAGCGCAATACCTTCGGCTATCGCTAACCTTTATCAGGTAGAACAAATAAATGTTAAGAAATAACAATTATATCAAAGGATTGTATAAAAAGATTATAGTATGAACTAATCTTTATAATCCACGTTTCAGAACCTTACATACTGCTCTTTCTATCTCAGCTTTTTTATTTAACTTCAAAACCTAAGTTATTAAAGAATAAAATTCAATAAATTGTATGAGTTACGAAATTATCTCAGAATGTTTATTTCCACTCTTTGATCACGTATTTTAAAGTCTTGTCTTTGTTTATTTGTTAGAAGGATAATTTTAGTAGTGATATATTTAAGTTACAATCTATTTAAAATTTTCAAAGAAGTTTTGTCTCATACACATTTACTTTTATACGATGACTTACCCTGTAAACTACAGTGGCGGACGCATGGCTAGTTTTTTTTTTTTTTTTTGGGGGGGGGGCAAAATTCACACTATGAAATCACCGTCCATTTTTTCGGACTCAATATACATTCCATCGAAAATCCGGCAAAAACTCCCTTACAGTATAGATATATGCAAATATTGTAACATAAAATCTAAACCAACACATCCACTAATCAAAATGCAACAATAATAATCAACCATCAACAATATCAAACAAAAGTTATTCATAAGCAATATTAACAAGCAGCAATATCCAACAAAAGTTATTAATTTAACGCTCGACATACCTTTTATTTACGAAATGAAGGACGAGCAGCAGGAGGGATTATCGGTGGCCGCAAATTCTGAAATTGTTGCATAATGTTTTCATTTGAAATGGTTCCAAAAACTTCCTTCTCGAAGTAACACAATAAACAGTCCGATAGTAAGTCGTCTCCCAATCGGTTGCGCATATCAGTCTTTATTATATTCATCGCAGAAAAATTTCTTTCCACACTCGCTGTTCCGACAGGTAAGATCAGTTCTAACTCGATGAGCCGATATACTAAAGGAAAGTAATTGTGATAATTCAACTCCACCATCTTCTTTGCAAGAACTCCAAGATTAGTATTATAAGAGAATACTTCATTTGATTTCATATCACCAATGTAACTTTTAAGTTCATGGTTGAGCTCAATTTGATCATTGGTAGTGAAATCGTCTGGATATAACTCAGCAAGGTGTAGCAATTGACTATGATCAAAATTTGCTAAAGAATTGGAAGGATCAAGGCACATCACACATCTAAGTAAATCTGTGCTGGCTTCGGTGAAGTGTGTATCCATTTCCGTAGTAATGATGTCAATTACCTAGAAACACACATATATCACATATCATGAGATAGTTTTGGGATTAAAAAACAGATACCTTAAATTTAGATAATCAAAAATACAAATGCATCTACCTACCACCTAAATTTTTTCTCCGAGTTGGGGGGCGGCTGCCCCCGTGCCCTCCTTGTGAACGCCCCCGGTAAACTATCCATATCTTAACAAATGCAAGTAACTTATAGATAAATTTACACATCTAATTGTATTACAGATTCAATCTTGCATATTTATTATTTTAACTGAGACTGTCATATGGATTCTTATACAGAATTTTGAGGCGGCAAAAAAGATGGGAAAAAAATCAACCAACTATTGGAGAGGCCTATTCCGAAAAAAGGGAAAAAAAACTATTGGAGATACGCACGTGCGTATTATTTAGATCGTGTGTCACACTGCTTTATGTCAATTATAGCCACCTCCCTCTTCCCTGGCCGTCCACCAAAAAAAATTCGAATCAAGACACACGCACAGTGTCAGTGTTTCACGGCTGTTAAGTCGAAAATTTAGTTTGTAGGAACATCTTGTATGGCTCACTACATAACTTTTTATTTAACATAAGAAATCGATGGATTCCTGATTTATATCATTCACAATGTTCCTTGGAGTTGGGACGGTAGGACATCTGGAACGAGGTATTTCAACTTTTTACTCTTAGAAAAGAGAAAAAGAATGAAAAGTTTTTCTCCTGTAGACGGTGGGCTGGTGCAATTTAACAAAGGTTGAACCTCAACTAGAGATAGTGTAGGGATGTAAATCAGGTACCCAACGGCCTGCTAGCATGAGTTTGGTCATATACACAGTAGTCTGCATTAGGAGACCCCCAGCACTGCAGGCAAGCCTACAGGCCAAGAAAGCTCCCACACAATACACTTGTTGGAAAGGGGCTCTCTTGGTTTTGACAAAAATTGAACTCCTGACTTCTCTTTCGAGAACTCATGTCTGGAACCAGTTCGGCTATGTCCTAGACTGGTGCAATTTAACATGAAGAACAGAAAGTGGTTGAGCAAATCAATGTTCTTGTCTGAAAATAGTACATATAGATGAGGTGGAGAATGTTTTACATTATTGAACTTAATTTTTACTATTCATAGAAAGTAGTTGCGAGTGGTTGTACTGAATTTTTTTTAAAAAAAATATTAAAATATAAATCGAATCATTTAGAATTTTTTTTAAAATAAAAGACGTTATTTTGTGTCAACTAAAAGTTTAAGTTCAAAAATCTGTTTCAATATTGGTCAAAGCAAAACTTAAAATTCTATAATGCATTAATCAAAACTCGAATCTACAACATCATATATAACGTATATTTAAATATCAGCTGAGTTGTCTATTCAAATAGCATGTTTAGTCTTATGCTAGAGTTGATGAAGATCTCTGGTTTGCATTCGACGTATATGATCTTTCTCTTCCTATGCCAACAACTAATATGTTTAAACCAGATTACATGTTATACAAATAGACATGCCAGAAATACTATATCATGTACGTATTTCTGTTCTACTTAATAACTCGAATTATGAAAAGGAAAAATATTTTGAAATGCAAACATACACGATTTATTGACCCAAAGGGGGGCATTTAAGAAATGAATTCTCACTCTTCCACTTCACATGCAAAAATATATAAAGATGTATATGTATTTTCCGGAGAAAGGGATCGTATTATTAACACAAATATGAAATATCCACGTTTACAACTAACTATGCATACAATACACGTATGTATATAGACACGCATTATATTCACGAAAGGAATGGTCTCCCTCATACGAAAAAAAGGCGGAAAAGAAAACTGAATTTTGTGAACTATTTAGTAACTAAAAAAGTGGATGTTGTATCAAGGCATAGCTTAGTTGGTATTCGAGTTAAAAAATTGTTTCAAGAGAGGTAGTAAGTTTGAACCTGGATATGCAGAGCAACGCTGCTATCTAGGCCTAAATCTGCCTCAATTGGGTGCAGGATTACATGCCGGTTTGTAGTGGACTCCTAGCGTGGGTTCTGACAATACCTTACCAATCTAGGAAGCCGCTGAATTTCTGATTTGTATCCTCTATAAAACTCCATTAAGTCTTGGGCAGTGAAGGCCCAGTAACAAAGATTTGACCTTTTTGACCTTTTGTTCTATGAAAAAAGTGGATGTTTTATGCCTCTTCAATCTAAATTATGAAATCCAAGAACGTTAGTTTTTCCGAAAATAAAAGCGCCGAGAATGTTAGAGCAAAAGGTCATTCTTTGGCTCTGAGGACCCCCACCGCTCCATTTCTAAGGAGCATTGTGGAGGATGCAAATCAGGAGTACAACGCCCTCCTAGATTGGGTGAGGACTTACACAGTGACTCACACAAGATGTCCTCCCGCAAACCACGTCTTCGGTCTAGCAGCAGTGGAACACCCACGTTGTGCGTGTCTCTGAATTCGAACTCTTGACTTCTTGGAGCAAATCTTAATCCAAGTACCAACTGAGCTATGCTCTAGAGTCAAAACCCCGAGAATGTTAGTTATACGAGTTATGTGCTTCACCAAATTTAGAAATATTAAGTTGAAAATGAGAAAACAATAAAGTAACAAGCCTGCTCTACCATATGTAGAAAAGTACGTGACTTATACTAAGTGATAATTCCCATATTCAAATAGAGACTATTCGAGGAAGGTTCGGCTGATATAATTCACATTCACATGATGACAAAACCAAGAGTTGAAGAATTTATGGTTTCTGTCCACTACTAATCCTTGCCATCTTAGTCTAATTAACCTAATTAGTAATCATGTGAGGTCAGAATATTTTAGTAATTATAATTCCTTAGGCAGCTACATCGTGTTGCGTACAGTACTTACAATTAGTAACAATCGTAATTTGTTAGACTACTACACTGTGGTACCTACATCTTATCGAGAAAAGAGGACAGAAAAGATAAAAATAAGGTATGATACTTGGAGCAAGAGATCATTACGTAGTTCTGAGGGACTTCACCGTCTCATCTTCAAAAAGTATTGTGGAGATGCAAATGAAGAGCACAACAGCATCTTAGGTTTAGATTGAGTGAGTATTTACGCAATGACCTACATAAGGTGTTCCATTGTAAACCAAGCCTTCAGCTTAGCAGCATTGAAACACCCACACTGTATGTGTCTCTGTGATCGAACTCTTGAACTCTTGAAGTAAATCTCAACTCGAATAACAACAGAGCTATGTCCTGAAGTCAAATAAAAATAAAGTATGATACTAAATACACGATTGTGCTTAGGATTGAACACTCTGGGTGGGTGTTTTTTTTTCCTCCTTTTATTTTTTCTGTTGGAGTGGGGGGTGTTTGTTTTATGGAAGAAGCTGCTGATTAACGAATTATATATATAAGAGCTAGAAAAATGTCACATCAATATGTTGAAGGTATTTAAATAAATAGTCTACTTTTCATATGTTTATCTCATGTTAGTTAAAGAACAACATATAGTTAGTATATCTAGACAACATCAACAGCTACGGTTAGGGTGTGGGGAGGGTGACAAGCATGCAAACAATACATCAATCTCAGATGATAGAAAGTTTGCTTCGAGCGAAATTCCGATTCTATATGTACCTGCATAGATAACACAATACTAGAGATATAGTGTGCTAGTGTGCTAGTGAAGGAATTTAGTAAATACAAATAGAAATGTTCCGATATTAAGATAGACATGACCGTGTTAGTTAAACAATGATAATTAATTAATAGTTATTTTTGAACAATTCAAAACTACTGATGAATTAATTACTTAAAATTTCAATTTTAAGCACAGTCCTGCCAGTAGTATCATAATATTTTGAAATTGCTTTCTTTTCTTATCAAGTATACAAGAGGGGGACAAATAAAGTACAAATCAATTTCAATTACTGTTCCATTCTTCGTTTTATTATATTTAACTTATCTCCCACTTTATTAGGTGAGAAACATCTTTAATGTGGGTTCAGATATGCAGAGGCTAAAATTGATGCAAAATATGAGGTCTCTAATCACGCATCATTATGTGAAAAAAACATTATTTTTAAAAAACAGAGCAGCACCCCATTTTTTTAAAAAAACTGTTTTTTACACGTTGTGATGCGTGATTAGAAACCTCATATTTTGCTTCACTTTTTGTCTTTCTAGATCTAAACCGCTTTAATGTATGAGAAGGAACATTAGATCAAAAGAGAGTTTCGATAACATTAAAGGGTATTTTAAAGTCTACCCAACATAAAGGTGTATTTTGATTATTCGCACATCAAAATTAACTTCATTTATTAATGCTCTAAGTCATTTATCGAAACCTTAAAGATACATAAGAAAGAGAATACTAAAATAAACAAAACTTAGCTGACATACCCACGACTTATTTTGTTCTTTTCTTTTTTATACATATGATAAACCACGTTTAAAAGTGACAAATTGATGTGATTTTTTTTTTCGTTTTTTCGTTAGATGTCCAAACGAGCCCATGTGATTGACCTTTGCACGAGATTAAACTTATGCAAATAGTGCAACTATTGATCGTGTTATCTTAACTTCTACGCATTACACTAGAACCAAGTAAACAACTTCTAAAGTTGATAGATTACATATGAAGTTGTCGTTTCGATCTTGACAATCGTATTGTGGTTGTTTAAAGTCTATCGCCGGCTCATTATGCCAGAGCTCATACACATTGTAGAAACCAAGTATTAGACCTTTCACCTAAGAGACTGCTAAGTAAGATGATTTATATCTTTTATCAAGCTCCTTAAGACTATATGAGTAGAAGCCATCAAGGTCAGAATATGACTTTTTATATTTAAGTAAACAACTTCTAAAAGGAGTAAAACAAAAAGTATCATCAAAATCTATAACCTAAAAATTGATGAAATGAAACTAAAGTGAAGGTAAAGTAAAGGTGAACAATACTTATATAAGTGGCTAACATAGTGTGTTTTTAGGTGGACAAATCAAGAGAGGTTTATCTAGCTGAATAACATTCATTTGACACACTATATGTATGTATATATACGTGTATATATATAGAGAGAGACACATATACATGTATATGTTTTACGCGTGTACATGTGTGAGAGAGACATCAATTGAACACAAAAAGATGGTTGTAATTCCCTCAAACAAATAAAAAAGACAGAAAAATGCTGGTGCTTCAGAATGCATTTAAACAACATTTGAAGATTTTGATTCCGAGGAGTTGAATGTATTTGGTAACATTTCAATAATACCTCTTACAAGCACCACTAAGATCCTATAAGACAGGTAAAATCTGAAAACACACTGATCCTTTAAAATCGTTTCAAGGTCGTGTATTAAGTGATATATCTCATGAAATTAAATGAGGTTAGTGATGTAGAGATATATGACGAGCCCGGATTTGCTCGTCGGGTGGATCGGAGACGATCCGGGTAGGGTGCCGTTACTCTTCTGTCTAACTCCGTCGTTGGAACCTGAGAGGGAAGAGAAACGTTAGAGGTCCCAGGACGCTGCCCCGGAAAAATACTCCGACGCTTAAGTCAGTTGTGGGTATTTTTAGCGTATAGCCAGTGCTGGAATAAAGGCTGTATAAAACCTGTTTGGGGGTCGGCCAAGGTGGAGGCCGAGCTGAGATGAAAACAGCGGGTGTTTTGGACTTGTCTATTTGACTTCTGATTTTAACTTGGAGCTCCTTTCTATTGGGGGAACTCTTTTATAGTTGGCGAAGCTGGGAGCTGCGTGTCTCAGATGGTTGAGATGACGACGTCTGGCCCGCTTGCATGGTAGCCGTGCAGCTGCTAAGGATGGCTGTGCTGGCACTTTCCCTCCGTATGATTGACATCTGGAAGGTTGGATATTGCATGTAGACCACGTAGCACACAGCACTGTGACTGTTGTAACCTGGCCGAGGTCAGTAATCAGACCCGTGGTCTGACCAGATCCGAGGCCGAGATGTGTTCCTTTGGACGGGATGGAACTGTTGAGGGCTTTAGCCAGGAACCAAGGGTTGGTTTCCTTCGGCCGATCTGGATGTATAGCCGACCTCTTCTAGATGTCCGAGATACTGAGCTATTATGGCCGAGGTGAAGAGCTGCAGAGTCAACTGGCAATTAAAACCAAAGAGTCTGATGCTAATTCCCAAAGCATCGCATTTTTGAAGTCGGAGATCATCAAAATTCAAGGCCAAAAGGAAGAGGCTGAAACCAAATGGGTTACAGCTAACTCCTTGGTGTCCGAGCTGGAAAAGAGGAATGCCGACCTGGAGGCATGCTACAACCAAGTGATGGCTGAGTCTGGGCAGAAAGATGCCGTAATCAAAACTCTGCAAGAGAAACTGGAGCAGCAAGCATCAAATTTTGCAACTCAGCTCGCAGCGGCCAAGTCTGAAGCGGTGGCTGAATTCAAGAAGTCTGAATTGTTTGAAGAGAATATGGTGCTGCTGCAGGGCCCAGTTATGCAGATGGGCCAGACAAAAGCCATTGACTTCTGCGCTGAGGTCTGCCCCCAGCTGAATAAGGATGACCCCAGGCTGGTTGAGCTCTATAACATCAATGCTGAAGCCGAGTTCGAAACTCAATTTCAGAAGTTCACTGAAGGGGCTGACTTACGTGAAGATGCAGAACAAATCTAGTTTGATTGTAATATGTAATCTTTCCCTTCAATGAAAATTCCAACTTTTGACTGAAATCTTGTTTTGCTGAATTTCCTGAACTTCAAACTCTTAATTGCTGGAAATTGCATTTCGGCCTTACCAGTCTTAAACAAGTTTAAAATTGTGCTAATATAACCGAACTCTTCAAGTTTAGTGGCCGAGATCAGGCGCCGGCCCCACTAGTCTTATCCGAGCTCAGTCTTGCCGAGGTCGTAGGTCGGCCTTATTTGTTTTGGACAAATTCATTTCGAAGATGCTTGTCCACAAACCAGCGTGTTACTGAGTCTTACTAAGTTCTTAATTGCCGGGATTGAACGTCGGTCTTATCAAACCTGCTCAGTTTTAATAAAAAATAGACAAAATAAGTTACCTTGCCATGCTGAGTTTAAATAAGAGAATCTCGTGATGCCTTGGCCGAGATCTCATTTAATGGAATAATTCTGAGCATATCCAACGTATGCTAGCCGAGGTGAGATATAGAGATCTGCCCCGACCTTATCCAGATCTGCCAAGGTCACGAGTTTCAAACAAGTTGGTGTCCCGGGCTGGCCGAGATGCAACTTCAACCCTCAAGCGAGTTCTTTTCCAAACCTGCTGAGAAGAAATTTAACCCTCTGGCGGGCTCTTTCCCTAGAACCTGCTGAGAAGAAATTTTTAACCCTCTGGCGGGCTCTTTCTCCAGAACCTGCTGAGAAGAAATTTTTAACCTTCAGGCGGGCTCTTTTCCCAGAACCTGCTGAGAAGAAATTTTTAACCCTCTGGCGGGCTCTTTCCCCAGATCCTGCTGAGGAGAAATTTTTAACCCTCTGGCGGGCTCTTTCCCCAGATCCTGCTGAGGAGAAATTTAATGCACTTCAGTTCCGCAAGGCCGTCCATAACACTGAGTTGAATGAACGCACTTTTTATTGCTAAGAAGTTTCATGCACCAAGAGGTGACTGCTATACAGGCCAAATATAAGGCCGAGCTGGGGGTTTTCAGATATATACGAAAAATGATCCCCACTTTGAGCTCAATTAACAGTCAAGGCAGCCTAACTTGCTGTTTTTTCTACTCAAGCTGCCGCTCGGATTGGCGTCCACCTCGGGGATCGTCTAAGTCGGCCCTACTGCGCAAGTTCAATCTCGGATCGTGAAATTGCTGCAGATGGCCGAGCTCAATTTGACGAGCTATCTCTTTACCGAGTTGCCTACAGTCTTCTGTATCATGTCCTATATCATGATGATATAGGCAGTAAAGTTGAGGATCCCTCTTATGGAGTGGCCCTGCAAGAGGCTTTGGTTCTTTCACCAAACTCTTCTTTCTCATATAGGAGAAGATGCGAGCTTTTGAAGCCAAAAGGGAAGTCCTTTCTCTGCCCTGGCCCCCCATCTGAACTTTGACAGATGCTCTTTCTCGCCGTGAGGCCTGAATATGTGTTCCAGAACTGGAAGGCCGAGATGAAACCGAAGGGCGCTGTATGGTCTGATAATCAGACCTCCGTGGTGAGTATCCTGTTTCAGATATAATCTCAGCTTGACATTCAGAATGATACCCTGGTCGAGATGGAGAGTACTCCAGAACCTGCTGAATACTGGTACTGCCATAAGAGGGTCCAATAGTACCTTCTATTATGGCGTTCCTTCTCAACTCCATTACAGCTTGAAATGCTGCCAGATTTTGAGCCACGTAGTGTATAGCCCGCATATGTTCCTCATATGTGAAGATAATAGGAGTTGAGAACTCTTCGGACTCCTCAAAACATGGAGCGGTTGGTTGCAAAGAAAGCCTTTGATCTTCTCTGCTCATCTTTCTCTCAATAGCTTCCGAGGTCAGCTAAGAAGAGTTGGAAATGACTTGATATTTCGAGGGTCAAGGGACCCAGAGGTTCAGGCCCTCCTTCTAGCGCCAAAATGACGAGACCGGATTTGCTCGTCGGGTGGATCGGAGACGATCCGGGTAGAGTGCCGTTACTCTTTCGTCTAACTCCGTCGCTGGAACCTGATAGGGAAGAGAAACGTTAGAGGTCCCAACCAAAATCTGACCTGCTCGGATAAAGACAAAGATCAAGTGAGTCAGTAACAGTCAACGTAACCTCAACTCAGACAGTTGACGAGCTGATCTCAGTCCCCATAATCCCCGATCAGAAGTCAAACTTGCCCTCAAGAAAGTTTGAGGTACTATGTTTAATACAAAGATCATCTCAGCACTTATTGGCTCCAGCAGCTCGGTTTACCCGGAGAAAGATATCGAACCCAGCTACCCTGACTAGGCCTCAGTTTACCCCGGCCAGGTTCCAGCTCGGCCAGAGCACCTCGGCTAAAGTATCTCAGCATAAGGCCACAAATCTAAGGCCTTAGCAATTCTTTAATATAAAGGCCTTAGCAATTGTTAAAATTGCCAAAATGGCATCTCGGCCTCATCATTTAGCAGGCCACATCTCGGCCAGGGCATTTCGGCTTTGGTTCTCAGCCACTCAGGCTCTTTGGCCATTTATTCTCGGCCAACATGATCTCAGCCAGCTTTGCTTCTCGGCTAGACTTCATCTCGGCCTTGGGTCCTCAGCAGTTCATCTCAGCCATAGGTCTTCGACTGTTCATCTCGGCCAGGTCATAACTCAGCCACAATATTCCTTGCTACGTGGCCTTCATGCCACCTTATGTCTCCAGCTGTCAACCATGCAGCGGATAGTTGCCATCACAGCAACCCCCAGCTGCCACACGGCTATCATGCAAGCCCGCCAGGCGTCGTCATCTCATCCCTTTGGGACACTCAGTTTCCAGCTTCGCCAACTATAAAAGAGCTTCCTCAACAGTAAGAAGCCCAAGTCTCTGGTGAGCCACCAGCAGACTCCATCTCGGCTCGGCCTCAGCCGACCCCTCAAACAGGTTTTATACAGCTTTTAATTCCAGCACTGGCTATACGCTAAAAGTACCCAGAACTGACTTAAGCGTCGGAGGGTTTTCCCAGGGCAGCGCCCTGGGACCTCTAACGTTTCTCTTCCCTATCAGGTTCCAGCGACGGAGTTAGACGAAAGAGTAACGGCACTCTACCCGGATCGTCTCCGATCCACCCGACGAGCAAATCCGGTCTTGTCATTTGGCGCTAGAAGGAGGGCAGAAATGCCGAGACCTTGTAATAGTGCTTGGGCCGAGGTTCTGGCTAGGCTATTCCAGTTGAGATAACTGAAGCCGAGATAAGATCCATTGGCCGAGGTAAAGCCATTGAGCCGAGGCGAAGACCTTTAGGTTGTGGTGAGGCCGTATTGGCCGAGGTGAACCCTTAGGCCAAGGTGGAACCTTAGTTCCAGTAGGGTGCTGACCATGCTGCCGAGATGGCGTGAGGCCTCTGTGGCCGAAACGGAATATTCGTCCGTATGTGACTTGGTCAGTCTTCAGGCCGACCTGCGGCACTTGGTCATTTCTATACTCTTGCTCTAGCGTTGACTGTCATTGACTAATGGGAGAATTTCTTGGTATCATCATCTGCCCCCCAGACTAACGGAGTTAGACGAAAGAGTAGCGGCACTCTACACGGATCGTCTCCGATCCACCCGACGAGCAAATCCGGTCTCGTCAATATATGTAAAGTTTTGTCTCCATTGTGTTTTTGTGACTTAGCACCTCTATATAGGTTTTACAAATGCTATTGATCATCTGGATACGGAGGGCAAAAACGATGAAGAAGAGTATTTAGAAGGCTTTTGCCTGGGTTCGTTCGCGATAGAAGAAAGAAGACAGTCTTCAATTTAGAATTTAGGGTAGAAATTGATTTGACCGATTTGTTTTGTACAATATAAAAAATTGTGAAAGTTAAAAAAAGGTGGGTCAGCTCTGACACGTGGCGGCCATCGATTGGCCGTGTCATATTGGCGTCAAAATGTTTAGCGTCATGGAATTTGCTGGTGTAAGACCCAGTATCTCATCCGTAAGATTTTATACATTATATAAATCAACAGATATGCCTCTAATGAATAGTTCTAAGAGTATGCCTGCAAACAAGACTACAAGAGGCTTGAATCCAAGCCTTTAATAAGATTCAACTCTCACAGTATAGATGATCAACATTTGTTTCGTTTTGTAATTGTACATTAATATTTTCTCACTAAGTTATACTGTGAGGTATCTATGACTATAATCATGACCATGGCATTTAGTAACCTTCTCTTTCGTCACGTGTTTATAATCATATATTGTGATTATAATCATGATTTTTCACTTTTCATTTAAGTTAGTAATAGTTGCTTTCAATCTTAGGAACACACACAATAAAAAGAATATGACATGGGGTTTGGATATTGGTTTTCCTCCAGAAGTATAATGACATTCATCAATAGGTCTAATTCAAATATCTTGATTTGAATTATGTTTAATTTTATTTGTTTTAAATTATCTAAATTAACATTATCGATATAGATACTATAAAATATTTAATATGCCACTATTTAAAATGTGCTCATTCACATGATGTAACTGGTTTGTGCCATTAGTTTTATTATTTTGAATTTGTTTTATGCTGAAAAGTATAAGAAGCTAAGAGTTGAGTCAAAAGTAGTTTTAAAATTTAACATACGCCTTTTGATAAATATATAAAATTTGGAAAATTATATATCTCTTGGAATAAAAAGGCCGTGATGGCCTAAGCATCGTCGAAGATGTAAATTAAGGCCTTTTAGGTTGGAGATTTCATACACAAGGAGCCTACACAAAGTATCTATGGCAAACTGAGCATTTGACCCAAACAGTAGTGAAGCACCCACATTGTGTGTTTTTATAATTGAACTCGGTACCTCTTGGAACAACACACAACTCGAGTATCAACTGAACTATGACATGAGGCGGAAAAATATATATCTCGGTGGCAAAAGGTTGAACTCCAACCCAAAGGGCCCCCACTGCCCCAGCCCCAAAGAGCTGCGTGGAGGATGTAAATCAGGAGTCCTGCTAGATTGGGTGAGATCTTACACAGTTACCCACACAAGATGTCCTCCACAAACCAAGAGATCTTACACAGTTATCCACACAAGATGTCCTCCACAAACTAGACCAGACCTTTGGCCTGGCAGCAGAGGAACACATACTGTGCGCATCTCTGGATTCGAACTCATGACTTCTTATTGGCAATTTCCAACCCAAATACCAACTGAACTATATCATGTGGGCGGAAAAAAATATATCTCTCTCTTAGACATTAGATAGTATTGTAATAATAGTAATAGTCTTAGATGACGACCATATAGTAACAGCCACCAGTGGCTGCCTCGTGCAGCTCCCGTTCTGGGAGGAATCACAACCCGACAGTCACCACTCCACACCAATCCCCCCCTTCTTGTTTTTTCCTCTCTCTTTTCGTATTTTTTTTTATTTAGCTTAGTGCAGTACTAAAATTGGTCGAACTTCCATTCTCTTCTACTTCCTTTCTTTTTTTGCTCCTTCGGCTCAATTGTTATTTCTTCACTTGTCACCTCTTCCCTTTTTCCATAAAAAAATTTGTCTTTCATCTTCTTCTGCATTAACAGCTTCATCTTTACTTAGTATCAGCTTAAATTCTTCTTTCCCTGCAATTACTCCCCGACATTTTATTTCTTTCCACTCTGTACCCCCCTTCCGCACACCTACCCTCCTCTCTTAGATCTGTTCTTGTTAAAGGAAATCTTTGTTATAGATTTCCCATCCAACAATCCACCTCCCATTATCCCACTTTATCCAAATTATTTTACTGAAGAAAAAGACAACAAATTTAAGAACATAATCTGAAGCCAGTATTGTTACACTAAAAGAATCTCCTTCTTTCCAGTATATTACACTAAAAGTTCGTCAGTTTCCTTAACAATCTAGAATAATCTCCTTTTTCCCATAAAGTTTCGATCTTTTTCAGCAAAATCATGAGGTGGTTACAGAAAGACTCGGAAAAGATCATCTGGGATCAGATGAGAAACTCTCCTCGAGCAGTTGGGCTCTCACAAAATCGGCCTTTCCCCAAATTCCTGGTCTGTCTTATTCTGTTTGTCTCTGTTACTTATGTTATCTACACTTTAACACTCCTCAACTCCACTCGTTCTTGTGATGACTATTTCCTGCCTTCTTCCACCTCCACGCGCCACCACGTCACTCTTTCACGCGCCACCCACCTCAATTCAGCCCCCCACTTCTCTTCTCCTACTCTAAAGCAAGAAAAAACCAGTCTTGAGCATGTAGTTTTTGGCATTGCAGCATCAGCTAAATTATGGAGTAAGAGGAAGAATTACATCAAATTATGGTGGAAGACCGGGAAAATGAGAGGTGTAGTTTGGGTAGACAAGAAAGTTGAGACTAATCCTTTTGAAAAAGACCTTCTTCCAGATATAAGAATTTCAGGTAACACTTCAAAATTCCCTTATAATAACAAACAGGGCCATAGGTCAGCAATTAGGATTTCAAGGATTGTGTCAGAAACATTGAACCTTGGGATGAAGAATGTGAGGTGGTTTGTGATGGGGGATGATGACACAGTTTTTGTTACAGAGAATTTGTTGAGGGTTTTGAATAAGTATGATCACAATCAGTTTTATTACATTGGGAGTTTGAGTGAGAGCCATTTGCAGAACATATATTTTTCTTATGGGATGGCTTATGGGGGTGGGGGTTTTGCTATTAGTTATCCTTTGGCTAGAGCCGTGGCAAGAATGCAAGATAGATGTATTCATAGGTATCCTGGGTTGTATGGTTCTGATGACAGAATGCAGGCTTGTATGGCTGAACTTGGTGTCCCACTCACCAAAGAACAAGGCTTTCACCAGGTAAAGATTGTCTCTTTTTCATTTCTTTGTCATTTTAGTCTAATTTGTTATAAATAAAGAAAAGAAATTTGCTGCCTTCTAAATGTATAAATTTATGTAGTACAGTGTGATTTTAGATAAGATGGTAATTTAACGCTATCTGACTGTGCTTAATTTTGCTTTGGGTGAACATTAAGGTTCTTGAATTTGTCTATGTGACCATGCTGTAATTTTTTTCTTTCCAAGACTTGCTGTACAGTTTCTTATCGTCCTGGAAACAGGCAAAACAGTTATGAGTGAGTACGGAATTTGATGTGATGGGAGTATTTAGATTCAAGATGGTAATTTTGGATCTCTAAACTCAGAATTTAGTCAGTTTCGACAGAAAAACTGTGCCTTTATTGAATGCATTAATTTCCAAAAAAAAAAAAGGAATGCATTAATTTGATGTCCTTTGTGAGTAATAGAGTCTGGAAATTAATGTACTAGTTTTGATGTCATTTCCTGAGATGAACACCTCATTTTTGTATTCATTTGTATTTGTACTGCAGTTGATCTGCCCTTTTCTAGTTAATGCTAGAAGCGATCATCTAGTGCCAAAATGATCCTTTATTGGCAGAGCAAAATTGCTTGTTGGACTCAGGATGTCACCTTGTTTCCAATTCAATAACAATTCTTAATGTCATTGTATCATTTGATGGTAAGAAATCATAGTTTATATTCCATGAGAGATTGTATCTTAGTAGTATTTCATCTATTTCTAAATTGTGGCTCGAGTGCTTAGGCTTGCGCCAAAAACTTATGCTTTATGTGCACTTCTTTTAAGTGGTACCCCATTGAATGTATCTAATATACAGTCTTTATTGGTGAATGGTGATCCAGTATGATGTGTATGGGAATCTATTTGGTCTATTATCTGCACATCCAGTGACACCATTTGTGTCGATCCACCATCTTGATGTGGTGGAGCCAATCTTTCCGAATGTAACTCGGGTTCAAGCTCTTCAACGCCTTTTAGTTCCAATGAAGCTCGACTCAGCTGGTCTAATACAACAATCCATCTGCTATGACAAGCGTAGGAAATGGACAGTGTCGGTGTCTTGGGGTTTCGCGGTTCAAGTGTTTCGTGGGTATTTATCTCCCCGGGAGATAGAGATGCCATCAAGAACATTCTTGAACTGGTACAGAAGAGCAGACTACACAGCCTATCCTTTCAACACCAGGCCTGTTATGAGAAACCCATGCCAAAAGGCTTTTGTATTCTATTTATCACAGGCAGGCATGGATTATATCAATAATCAAACTGTTAGTGAGTATATGAGGCATCATCTTCCTCAACCCACGTGCAAATGGAAGATGGCAGAACCCGGAGAACTCGATAGGATCAAAGTTTACAAGAAACCTGATCCCCAATTATGGGATAGGGTAAGTACCCTGTTCTTAATTCTTGTGGTATGGTTGTACTTACTCCCCTGATGTTTCTTATTATGTATGGCAACTTAAGAGCATATTAGTTAGTATTAGGTAATGGAGTGATATCTTCTTTTTCAAATGTGATGCTATATTTCACCAAAAGAAAAAAAAAGACGTTTTCGGTGCACTAGATTTCTGCGTTTGCGCAGGGTCTAGGGAGAGGTCGGATCGGTTTGCGGTCTGACGTATGTAGCTTACTTTACATTTTGTGCAAGAGGCTATTTCCGCCTCTCGAACTTATGACTTCAAGGTCACAAATAAAAACGAATGAAAGAAAAAAAAAAGAAATGGGCTCTATTCTTCTTTTAGGTGTGTAAGAGAGGTGGAAATCATTCTTTCTCTATGGCTATTTTAACTTCTATATTCATTTCAAGATTATCAATGCAAGAGTACTCCCACATAGATCTTGGCACAGTCTCAAAATGTTTTCTACTAGAATTTTACCGACAACTTGTGCTTTAGATACTAACTATGACAAGTTAGTGTGTGGTTTTTCACTAGAATTTATTGACTAATTATACTTTAGACACCAACTATCACATGTTAAATGTGTATGAGTTTTTTTTTTTTGGGTCTTCGAGAAACAACCTCTGTGTGTTTCTAACATATGGATATGGTTGAGTACATCCGACCTTTATAGCGGGAACCTCTAAAGAAATAGATAATGTTGTTGTTGTTTCTTTGTGTGAGTGTGTGAATTAAATGTGGTGAAGTTGCTGAATTTTGGTGGGGTTTTCCCCTTTCTTTTCAGTCTCCAAGGAGAAATTGTTGCAGGGTGCTGGACTTGAACAAGAAAAGCATGTCGGTGGATGTAGGTGTATGCAGGGAAGGAGAATTAAACGAAATGTAGACATGGCCACATGTGGTTGAATTTTCAAGTGTTTCCCTGTCTTATTAGTACATTTTGTATCATGATTTCTAGAATTTTATCTGTATTTAGCTTCTTCATTCATTGAATACGTATCTAGCTGTTAGGGGGGGGGGGGGGGGAGAGGCTGCAGGAGGGCTGGGCCGGTGGATTAATGTAAAAAGAGCTGCTGTGTACAAATACATTTTACAGCGACATGGTGGTCGAGTTCTTCGACACTGCCGTTTCGTTAAGTTATATAATAAAACAAAAATAAAAATATACTTGGGTTTCTGATTTTAGGCTGGATTAGCTTGCTGGGTTAAAAAAAAAAATGCAAAGCACAGATAGCTTGCTGAGTTTATTATAAGTTTTATAACTGTGATTGTAGGTTTTCATTTTTCTCTCTTTTTCTCTGCTTCTTCTTCCGTTGTCCATCTACTAATGACAGATCTGTCTTGTGTCAAAAGTCAGAATGAGTGTCATTTTTGTTGATAATGAATTGGATGATACAAAACGGTTTTGACAAAGTCATGGATGTGGATTTTTTTCCGATGATAAAAATAGTTTTATTCCGTTCCCCCAGGCACTAGTTAGAAAGGGAAAATAAATGTTTTAAATAGAATGTGCAAGTAGGGATGAGAGTCACAGGTTTATGGAGGATTTGCCAAAATTTTGTTCTCTACGCAGTTTAGATATAGTTTTATATATACTTGTCATAGATTTCAGACCTTAGAGCAACTGGTAAGGTTGTTATTTTGTGACTTTGAGGTTATGGATTCGAGCTGCGGAAACAGACTCTTGTACAAAAATATAGAGGTACATCAGATAGCGAAGCGATTCGACCTCTTTCTAGATCCTGTACAAACGCGGAAGTACAATGTACCGGGAACTCCTTTAACATCCACATAAAATTTTCATTCATAATCACCTCTCATGATACGTATCCCACTATGAGTATTATCCATCCGTTCCCCAAATCAATCCGATAATAGGGAAAAAACTTATATCTGAAGTAAAATACATCAGTAACATTCATAAGCATTTTATCCAAATAAATAGAAAGAAGCTGAAACAAACAAATATACAGCACAATCAGATGCTTGGAATTTCTGAACTAAACGATTAATATCTAATTTATTTTTAAATTAAAAAATCACATATGGTAATTGTAACCAGCTTTTTCTACCCATCAAATTATTCAAGTCAGAACTAAAGTAGAATAATTGCACGGCTTTAAATTATCATTCTTACTTGGAAACAAGCAATTGACCATTATCACCTTTTGATTCTCACTATTTCCTTTGTTCCTAATAAACTATCACCTAAAAAGAAAGGGGGAATGTCTAAATAAAATACAAAATTTATAGAATTAAAAGAAATACTTAGAAAATAAACATAGAACTTATAACTCACACCTTAGGCTGATTTTGAGTGCTGTTATGTTATTTTTAGAGTTTGCTCTCTCCATTAATTTATAATTATAAGTAACACCCTAGCACGTGCAAGATTATGTCGACACAACCAGTGACCTTTGTCAGAATATCATATATTCATTTTGCCTCAAAAATACTGGCATAGCTGATCTTTTACAGTATTTAAAACCAGTTATATAAAAAAAAACCAACTATAACATTATTTCTAAAACATAGGGTAAGGGTGACAAACATGTCGTGTTTTATGTTTCTTGTTTTTCGAGTTTCAGATATCAAGGTAACATACTCATGCTTTACCCGTTTGCTTTACGTGTATAGAAGCAGATACACAAACCTGTGCATGTCAGGTTCCGTATCGTGTATCTGGTATACCTACAAACTTGACAAGTACAAATATTTCAGGTTGTGTACGAGTCATTTCGTATATTTTTCAGGTATTTTCAGGTTTCGTCGAAAGTCAAGCGGCAAAAGAAGGGAGCAGAGATGAGTGCCACCGGCGAGGAGGATGAGGATGGTGATCGTGATGGCGTGTCACTAATGGAAGACATCCAGACAAAAAGTATTTTAAATTAGAGAATAAAAGTTAATTAATAACTTCGAATCATCTCCATCTCTACAATATGATTTTCTATTTAGAGTGGATTTCGGCTTGTCCTTTGGCTTCACCAACTTTGTCAGAACATAACCAAAACCAATTGCTTGTCGGCTGCCGCTTAAATGAGAAGTGAGAAACGAGAAGAGTGAAAAATGAGTGAAGAGAGGAGAAGTGAAGAATGATGGGTAGGGGCGGCGGGGGGCAATTTCAAAGGAATGAGAAGTGAGAAACGAGAAGAGTGAAAAATGTGTGAAGAGATGAGAAGTGAAGAATGATGGGTAGGGACGGCAGGGGGCAATTTCAAAGGATAAGAAGGAAGAGAATGAGAAATTAGAAATCAGGATTATTTTTTTAGGTTTTAGAAATTTCTTTCTTTATTTTATAATTTTATTTTAATAATTTATCTTTTATATTTAAAATATATTTAAAAAAATTGGATACGGCGAGTATAAATGTACAACCCGCGGGTGTATCCGGACACAATCCGCTCGGTCTTACTCGACTTATACACGTACCCGCTAAGGTTATACCTATTTCGGCAAAGAGCATGTCAAGTTCGGATCGTGTTTTCGTGTTGTGTATGAGATTGTCATCTCTACCCTAGAGAATATAATAACCCATCCATGAAAAAGTACCAAAAGTACGTAAACTGAAAATTGTCCACACAAAGATATTAAAATTTGGAACATTAATATCTTACGCTGAGTCATCAATATTGCCCCTTGGTCTATGGCGTGAAAGGATCACCTGACCCCCTTCTAAAAGATATTAAATGACCATCCGCCACGTGGCATACAGGAAGGACGGTGAGGCTGAATACGAGTGACCTCCCATCCAACCTGTTATGCCCCGCACCCTCCGTAGGGTAATTTAAAAGACAAAGAAGGATTTTTGCGGAAATTAATGACGGTCAACAAAAATTAATTAGACATTAATATGAGGATTAATTAGAAATAAATGGAGGATTTATTATTAGAGTTTAATTATAATTAATTTTAGAATTAAATAATTAGGATTTATCCTTTAAGATAAATAAGAAATAAAGTATAATTTAGAAACACCAAACTTTTCCCCTGACCATATATAAACTGAGAAAGCGTCAGTTTCTTCAGAAACCAACGACGCTTCCTCACAACCCTAGCCGTTCTCCCAGGAGTAGAAGAAGACAACCCCAAGAAGTGATCCAGCCTTAGTTCCTTTTCCAATCCGACTTCGAGTAACCAAAGGCAAGTAATCTGTTTATAAGTTCTTACGATTTGCGAAAGAAAAACGGCCTATTTTGATATCAATTTTGGATCACCATGCAGTAGATTTGTTCTTGATTATTTGAATACGATCTATGGGATTTGTTTTCGTGGTTTGGCCAATGTATATGGAAAGGCTTTTGTTGATGTTGTTGATTATGTGAAATCATGCAAATCCTTATCCCTTGGATCCCCTCTTGATGTGATTGTGTGCTTGTGTGGGGTTGAGGGAGAAAGGTAGGATCTTTGGCGAAGTGTGGTTGATGAATGCGCGGATTAGGATTGAATCATGGTTGGTATGTTGGTAGCGTTGAATCTGTAGTTAAGTCTGTGATTGTAGTAAGGCTTGGAATTGGTGGATGGAGATTGGAAACATGAATGGAGATCTGCAGAAAATCGCAGAAGAATTTCTGGAATAGAACTGACATCGATCGATCGATGTCAGAGATCGATGTCCCCAGTTGGACATCGATCGATCGATGTAGTAGTGGCTGAGAGATCGATGTCCCCAGTTGGACATCGATCGATCGATGTAGGTTGAGCTGAGAGATCGATGTCCTCAGAAGGACATCGATCGATCGAAGTGAGAGATCGATGTCCCCAGTTGGACATCGATCGATCGATGTATAGGGAATGAAGTCCTGAAATTTTGTGGAAAGTGGAGGAAGAAAGAGGGACGTTCGGGGAACCTTTGGGTGACCTTAGTGACTTTCTAAGACCTGATCTAAGTTAGTTTAAGTCTCGGGAACATGTCTAGGATGATGAATCAAACTTGGTGCTTTCAACGAATTCTCGAATCGAGTTTCAACGGGAATGACTTAGACGGGTTAGGAAATGGACGTACGAGGGGTCTCAAAGTTCAATGAAGGAGAAATGAGGATACTCGTGTAGGTTACGAACTTTAGAATCAAGGGTAAGTGTTGACGAGATAGTTGAGGGCTAAGTATGGACGAATAAGCTAGTGTTCCTTGTGTGGTACTTGTACTTGCGAATGTAAATGTGAATTGCATATGTGAGCGTGAAATGTGAATGAGATATGGAGTCTTGCATCATGGCACGTGCATTGCATAAGTTTTTGAAAAGAGAGGTGCTTCGGCACTGATTTGCGAAGGTGACCTACAGTGTTAACCGGGATGGAAATTTAAGCCGGGGTGCACTGTAGGGCACAAAAGACTGTAACGTTAACCGGGATGGAAATTTAAGCCGGGGTGCGTTACAGGGTATAAAGTCCTCTACAATGTTAATCGGGATGGAAATATAAGCCGAGGTGCATTGTAGAGTTTACGAGAGCTGTGATGTTAATCGGGATGGAAATATAAGCCGAGGTGCATCACAGAGCATACGAGCTTGTAACGTTAACCGGGATGGAAGTATAAGCCGGGGTGCGTTACAAGGAAATGAGTTAGAAACCGGACATTGTGACATGCATTGCATTGATTTGAAAGAAATGGCGCATGCATATGTGACTGTATAGCGTAGTGCATTATTTGACATGCATCACGAGAGTCGTTGTGGTATGTGTGGTTATGTTATTTGATCGATATTGAATTGCTTACTTACGTTTCAAGTTGCTGTACCTGATTTATTACTTGTTCCGCTTATATATTTGAAAATTACAAGACATGTGCCCCTCAATTCCCTCAGTTTATCTATTACTCATGTCTTGCCATGTGATGATCCCGTATGTCTTATAAGTGGGTTACTTGCTAGCGTTTTTCGCTAAGGGTACTGCCTTTGATCTTGCAGATGAACCCGGTTACGATATGATATTCATTGAGGATGACGGCGAGTGGGCTGAATGGGACGTTTAGAGTGCATTTTGAGGAAATAGTTGAGACAGTGTTGTTTATTTCCGTTATTTCGTTTGGTTGAGGGTTGCAGTTGGCAAACATTATGACTAGTTTGTTGGGATTTTAGTATTCTTTGATGTACGAGTTGACGGTTGACATTCGTTAGATACATGTTTCCGCTTTTACTTTCGTACGTCACTGATGATGCGTATTTGAGAGATGAGACGTCTTGTAGTCTTCTCAGTAAGCTACGACGGGTGAACCGGTTCGGATTCCGCTGTCCGGGTCGGGGCGCTACAGGTGGTATCAGAGCCTAGGCTTCAGATCTACCTCGGAAACCTAGGTTATGACATGTAGAGTCTTAAGTTATGATCTTTACCTTAAGTTGATCTATTAGTCTAAGTATGCAATCTTAGATTTAAGTTTGATCTGGGATGGGTGTGTGTACGAGCGCGATTAGTGAAATCAAATAGATGTAATCGTTTTAACCTATGAACTACGCCTTGTACCCCTTTAGGGATTTCACGTTTATTTTGGAACTGCTCGACACTAATGACGTGATCTTGCAGAAAATGCCTCCCAGAAGAGACAATCAAGGAAATGGTGGCAATGGGAACAACGATAACCCACCACCACCACCTCCAGTCCTAGTACCCCAAGCACTGATTGATGCTATCACAGTGATAGCCCAAGGAGTTGCTCAGCAGCAGCAACAACAGCAACAACCCCCTGCGCCAGCGCCACCACAGCACGGCATAAGGTACTACATTGGGGAAATGCGAAAGATGCATGCCCCAAACTTTGAAGGGACAACCGACCCAGAGGTGGCTGGGTTTTGGCTGGACGAAGTAGAGAAATGTTTCAAGCTTGTACAAGTGCCGGAGGAGCACAAGGTGGATGTAGCCACACCTTTTCTGACTGGCAGGGCGAATGCATGGTGGAACGGCATCCTGCCCAAGATGACTCCTCCCATCCAGTGGAGTCAGTTTGTGAAGGCTTACAAGGATTAGTATGTGCCTGAGACTGCCATTTTGGAGAAGATGAGGCAGTTCGACAGATTCGAACAGGGAAGGATGACTGTTTCAGATTATGCGGATAGATTTCATGCCTTGGGCAAGTTCACACCTCTGGTATTGGAGAACAATAGGATGAAAATGTTGAAGTTTGAAGAGGGTCTGAACCCCCGCATACGGACAGCAATCGCGGGGTCAAGTCTAAAAACATTCGAGGAGATGTTGGACGCATGTTACCGAGTGGAGAGTGACATGCGACGATCACAGAACAGAGAGGCTCGCGAAGAATCGAGCAAGAGGCCGAGGGTTGAGCAACGTGGGAGTAGGCCCGGACGTTGGGTCAAGATCCCCAGGAAAGGGCAAGCGGGGCCAGCTCAAAGGGCACCGCAACAGAACCAGCAGAATAGTCAAGCACCTGCGGAATGCCCACACTGCCAGAAAAGACATGTGGGCGAATGTTGGAAAGTTAGCGGTGCATGTTTCAAGTGTGGGAAGACGGGCCATAGAATCAGAGATTGTCCCGAGTGGAATCCTAAACCACAAGCCGGGGCAGGGCCAGCCCAACCACAGAAAGGTAGGCCCAATGCGAGAGTTCACGCGATGACGGACGCTGAGGTCCAGGAGGATGTAAACGTCGTGACAGGTACGACTTAAGTTTAATAATAGCAGTCTAAGTTGAATTTTTAGCCTTTTTAAGATGACGATTCAATGTGCTTTATGTGAAACCTTTATGTGTTACCTTTTGGTGAATAGGTGTGATCTTAGTTAACAAAGTACCTGCCAACGTGTTATTTGATAGCGGCGCTAGCCACTGTTTCATTTCTAAGCGATTCGCCAAAGGACTCGACTGTATACCCGAATGGCTTGAGAACCCATTTAGGGTACAGGCAGCAGGAGAACAAGTACTGATTTCTTACCATCAGTACAAGGACTGTGAGTTGGAATTAGATGGGAAGCTTTTCTCGGTGACTCTAGTCCCAATACCGCTGAAGGACTTTGACATAATATTAGGCATGGATTGGTTGACCAAGAATCATGCCAACATCGACTGCAGACTTAAGCGAGTGACCCTCAAAGACCCTGAGATGAATGACATCACGGTGCAAGGAAACGTCAAAATAACCAAGGCTCCAAAGAAGATATACATGACGGCGATCAAGGCCTTTAAAGCCTTACAAAAGGGATTTGAGGGATTTATGGTGTATGCACTAGATGCGAAGCAGGAGGTTCCCTCCATGGACCAAATACCGGTAATAAATGAGTTCAAGGACGTATTTCCGGACGATCTACCGGGAGTACCACCAACGAGGGAAGTGGAGTTTGAGATCAACTTGATCCCTGGAGCAGAGCCGATATCTAAGGCACCCTACAGAATGGCTCCAGCTGAACTTAAGGAGCTAAAGGGGCAACTTCAAGAGTTGTTGGACAAGAAATTGATACGCCCCAGTGTATCACCTTGGGGAGCTCCGGTTCTATTCGTAAAGAAGAAGGATGGCAGCATGAGGTTATGCATCGACTATCGGGAGTTGAACAAGATCACCATTAAGAATAAATACCCTCTGCCAAGGATAGAGGACTTATTTGATCAACTTAAAGGAGCTCGTTGGTTTTCAAAGATCGACCTTCGTCAAGGGTATCACCAGCTGCTTGTGAAAGACGGAGACGTACCTAAAACGGCTTTTCGAACTCGATACGGGCGTTATGAATTCTTAGTGATGCCTTTTGGACTAACTAATGCCCCAGCAGCTTTCATGGATTTGATGAACACCGTATTTCGAGAACAATTGGATCACTTTGTAGTAGTGTTCATCGACGACATTCTAGTTTACTCTCCCGACGAGCAAGCTCATGCTGAACATTTGAGAGTGGTGTTGCAAATACTGAGGCAACAAAGGCTCTATGCCAAATTCAGCAAGTGCGAATTCTGGCTAAGAAGCGTAGCCTTCCTTGGTCACGTAATTTCGAAAGATGGGATCTCTGTGGATCCTAAGAAGATAGAAGCCATCACTGAATGGCCAAGACCCACAAATGTGACCGAAGTCAGAAGCTTCCTAGGCTTGGCAGGCTACTATAGGAAGTTTGTTGAGGGATTCTCAACGATAGCAGTACCATTGAGTCGACTTACTCAGAAGAAGACTAAATTCGAATGGACTGCTGAATGCGAGCAGAGCTTTACTGAGCTCAAGAAGAGATTGACCACAGCCCCGGTGTTGGCGCAACCTTCCGGCACCGACGGTTTCGTGATCTATAGCGACGCGTCCAAGAAAGGACTAGGTATGTACATCATTACAATTGATGCAGTGTATATACATATGCTAGTCTTAAACTAACGTTCTGTTTATAGGTTGTGTTTTGATGCAAAATGAACGAGTCATATCGTACGCGTCAAGACAACTGAAACCGTATGAGCAGAACTATCCGACGCATGACTTGGAGCTCGCAGCTGTAGTATTTGCCCTTAAGATCTGGAGACACTATCTATATGGAGAGAAGTGTGCAGTATTCACTGATCATAAGAGTTTAAAGTATCTATTCTCGCAGAAGGAGTTGAACATGAGACAAAGGAGATGGTTGGAGTTACTCAAGGACTATGACTTGACCATCAACTACCATCCAGGTAAGGCCAATAGAGTGGCAGACGCATTGAGCAGGAAGTCTAGCCACGCGAGACAGTCTCCGTTAGAAAGAGAGATCGAAGAGTTTGATCTTGAATTGGTGGATTCAGTGGCAAATGTCCTTACAGCTTTATCTATCAGCCCAGACTTGGTAGACCGAATTAAAGAAGCGCAGTATGAGGACCCAGCACTGAAAGGAATCCGCGACAGATTATCCACGGGACAAGTAAAGGATTTCCAATTGCGAGGAGATGGAAGTCTATGGTTTCAGAATCGGTTATGCGTACCCAGTAAGGACGAACTTCGAACGGAATTGCTCCAAGAAGCGCATAACTCAAGGATGTCTATCCACCCCGGAAGTACTAAGATGTATAAGGACCTCAAAAGAAACTATTGGTGGATAGGGATGAAAAGGTCAATAGCGGCATATGTTGAGAGATGTTTGATATGCCAACAAGTCAAAGCGGAACATCAACGACCTGGTGGTTTGATGAAGCCACTAGAGATTCCAGAATGGAAGTGGGAGCACGTGACGATGGATTTCGTAATGGGACTACCCAAGACCCGCAATGGAAACGAGATGATTTGGGTAATTGTAGACCGATTAACGAAGACGGCTCACTTTATAGCCATGCCACATAATACTTCGTATGAGAGGTTATCCAATATCTATGTGGACAACATTGTAAGCCTACATGGAGTCCCAGTTAGCATCGTATCGGACCGTGACCCCAAGTTCACCTCTAAGTTCTGGAGGGCATTCCAGAAAGCTATGGGTACGGAGTTGAGAATGAGCACAGCATACCACCCGCAAACGGATGGACAGTCCGAGAGGACCATCCAAACATTGGAAGACATACTGAGAGCATGCGCCTTAGACTTCAAAGGGAACTGGGATAGCATGTTGAAGTTGATGGAGTTTTCATACAATAATAGCTATCACAGTGCAATTGGCATGGCTCCATTTGAAGCATTGTACGGACGCAAATGCAGATCTCTGGTTTGTTGGGATGAAGTCGGAGAAAGGACAATCACCGCACCCGAGTTGGTCGAGCAAACAATGGCAAAGGTCAAGGTGATAAGAGAGAAACTCAAGGTGGCTCAAGATCGCAGTAAAAGTTGGGCTGACACCAAGAGACGACCGTTGGACTTTGAGGAGGGCGATAAGGTTTACCTACGAGTCTCACCAACTAAGGAAGTTGCTAGATTTGGAGTGAAGGGCAAGTTAAGCCCGAGATATATTGGCCCTTACGAAGTTCTTGGTAAAGTTGGTGAAAGGGCATACCGACTAGCCTTACCTCCCAGTTTATCACAAGTCCATAACGTATTCCACGTGTCGCAACTACGGAAATACGTATTGGATCCGAGCCATGTCCTTGAAGCCCAACCCTTAGACGTGAAAGAGGACGTCACCTACGAAGAACATCCATTGAGGATTGTGGACAGAAAAGATCAAGTCCTACGCCGACGCGTCATTCCGTATGTCAAAGTTCAGTGGAGTAACCATACGGAGCGCGAAGCCACGTGGGAGCTTGAAGAGCAAATGAAGGAGTTATATCCACACCTCTTCCAATAAGGTACGCCAGTTTCGAGGACGAAACTTCTTATAAGGGGGGAGGGATGTTATGCCCCGCACCCTCCGTAGGGTAATTTAAAAGACAAAGAAGGATTTTTGCGGAAATTAATGACGGTCAACAAAAATTAATTAGACATTAATATGAGGATTAATTAGAAATAAATGGAGGATTTATTATTAGAGTTTAATTATAATTAATTTTAGAATTAAATAATTAGGATTTATCCTTTAAGATAAATAAGAAATAAAGTATAATTTAGAAACACCAAACTTTTCCCCTGACCATATATAAACTGAGAAAGCGTCAGTTTCTTCAGAAACCAACGACGCTTCCTCACAACCCTAGCCGTTCTCCCAGGAGTAGAAGAAGACAACCCCAAGAAGTGATCCAGCCTTAGTTCGTTTTCCAATCTGACTTCGGGTAACCAAAGGCAAGTAATCTGTTTATAAGTTCTTACGATTTGCGAAAGAAAAACGGCCTATTTTGATATCAATTTTGGATCACCATGCAGTAGATTTGTTCTTGATTATTTGAATACGATCTATGGGATTTGTTTTCGTGGTTTGGCCAATGTATATGGGAAGGCTTTTGTTGATGTTGTTGATTATGTGAAATCATGCAAATCCTTATCCCTTGGATCCCCTCTTGATGTGATTGTGTGCTTGCGTGGGGTTGAGGGAGAAAGGTAGGATCTTTGGCGAAGTGTGGTTGATGAATGCGCGGATTAGGATTGAATCATGGTTGGTATGTTGGTAGCGTTGAATCTGTAGTTAAGTCTGTGATTGTAGTAAGGCTTGGAATTGGTGGATGGAGATTGGAAACATGAATGGAGATCTACAGAAAATCGCAGAAGAATTTCTGGAATAGAACTGACATCGATCGATCGATGTCAGAGATCGATGTCCCCAGTTGGACATCGATCGATCGATGTAGTAGTGGCTGAGAGATCGATGTCCCCAGTTGGACATCGATCGATCGATGTAGGTTGAGCTGAGAGATCGATGTCCTCAGAAGGACATCGATCGATCGAAGTGAGAGATTGATGTCCCCAGTTGGACATCGATCGATCGATGTATAGGGAATGAAGTCCTGAAATTTTGTGGAAAGTGGAGGAAGAAAGAGGGACGTTCGGGGAACCTTTGGGTGACCTTAGTGACTTTCTAAGACCTGATCTAAGTTAGTTTAAGTCTCGGGAACATGTCTAGGATGATGAATCAAACTTGGTGCTTTCAACGAATTCTCGAATCGAGTTTCAACGGGAATGACTTAGACGGGTTAGGAAATGGACGTACGAGGGGTCTCAAAGTTCAATGAAGGAGAAATGAGGATACTCGTGTAGGTTACGAACTTTAGAATCAAGGGTAAGTGTTGACGAGATAGTTGAGGGCTAAGTATGGACGAATAAGCTAGTGTTCCTTGTGTGGTACTTGTACTTGCGAATGTAAATGTGAATTGCATATGTGAGCGTGAAATGTGAATGAGATATGGAGTCTTGCATCATGGCACGTGCATTGCATAAGTTTTTGAAAAGAGAGGTGCTTCGGCACTGATTTGCGAAGGTGACCTACAGTGTTAACCGGGATGGAAATTTAAGTCGGGGTGCACTGTAGGGCACAAAAGACTGTAACGTTAACCGGGATGGAAATTTAAGCCGGGGTGCGTTACAGGGTATAAAGTCCTCTACAATGTTAATCGGGATGGAAATATAAGCCGAGGTGCATTGTAGAGTTTACGAGAGCTGTGATGTTAATCGGGATGGAAATATAAGCCGAGGTGCATCACAGAGCATACGAGCTTGTAACGTTAACCGGGATGGAAGTATAAGCCGGGGTGCGTTACAAGGAAATGAGTTAGAAACCGGACATTGTGACATGCATTGCATTGATTTGAAAGAAATGGCGCATGCATATGTGACTGTATAGCGTAGTGCATTATTTGACATGCATCACGAGAGTCGTTGTGGTATGTGTGGTTATGTTATTTGATCGATATTGAATTGCTTACTTACGTTTCAAGTTGCTGTACCTGATTTATTACTTGTTCCGCTTATATATTTGAAAATTACAAGACATGTGCCCCTCAATTCCCTCAGTTTATCTATTACTCATGTCTTGCCATGTGATGATCCCGTATGTCTTATAAGTGGGTTACTTGCTAGCGTTTTTCGCTAAGGGTACTGCCTTTGATCTTGCAGATGAACCCGGTTACGATATGATATTCATTGAGGATGACGGCGAGTGGGCTGAATGGGACGTTTAGAGTGCATTTTGAGGAAATAGTTGAGACAGTGTTGTTTATTTCCGTTATTTCGTTTGGTTGAGGGTTGCAGTTGGCAAACATTATGACTAGTTTGTTGGGATTTTAGTATTCTTTGATGTACGAGTTGACGGTTGACATTCGTTAGATACATGTTTCCGCTTTTACTTTCGTACGTCACTGATGATGCGTATTTGAGAGATGAGACGTCTTGTAGTCTTCTCAGTAAGCTACGACGGGTGAACCGGTTCGGATTCCGCTGTCCGGGTCGGGGCGCTACACAACCTCACCACCTTCTGTGTGGCATGTGGCTGGCGGTCCCAAGAGGGACGAGGGGAGAAGGGGTCAGGCGATCTCAATGCCACTACTCTTTGTCGGGACCAAATTTTCTTCTTGGATTCTGTAATCCGAAATGTTTACGAGTAAAAATTTATATGAATTAAACTATGCTAATTTTAACACAGAATTGTTCCATGCTCCGCGAAATTTCTTATTCAATTTTGTACTAAACTCAAATTTAGTACGACCAGAATTTCTCATCCACGAGAGAGCCTATCGAGAGATCAGAGGTGAATAATTGAGTCACATGCTTCAGAAATAGACACTATTGTTTCTTTTTAAGTTCTTATATGTATTCTTTGTATACAACTACATAAACAAACGTCCCACAATTTAGGTTTTGGCAACATTAGCATATGACAATGTTAAACATCAATTTTGAGTTTCATTCCTATCGATATCAAAATAATTGACTCAAGTCGTTATTTGATATTCATATATAT
>AP025071.1:2438502-2452094 GCA_036186865.1 Eustoma russellianum
ATTTGATATTCATATATATTCATATATATATATATATATGTGTGTGTAAATAACATTATTTTATTTTTTGGACGCGACATGACATAACAATTTCTGGTTGGCGCAATACAATTGTATTACGTATAGAAAGCGAAAAACAACAGTTTCAATTCGAAATCAGGCATCTAGCTTTTTGCAACTAAACAAAACAGCAGTTCCCATCGCCTGACTTCTTGGCCCGTCTATGCATGAGTTGAGATCTCCTCACCTCAACTTTCTTCATTTTTTTTGTGACCATACGACACGTGGCACCAAAGGAGTTGTGATGAGGTGATCCTATCCCCTATGCATGGTGGGTAGGAAGCATCATAGTCGCAAACTGTGTCAAATGAATTGGACTATTACCTAATGTTTTGAGTGAGCAATTATTTGATTGTACCTCTTAAGGAGTCTCATGTTTAGGTCTCTATCAAAATTAAACTTCATTGGAGGAAAAGACCAAATTTCTGCATCTGGGCTCCACCGTCTCTACCATAAGGAGTATTGTAGATAGTGTAAATCATAAACTCAGCTGTCTCCTATGTTGGTGAGATCTTATACAAAGATACACACAAGGTGTCTACTGTAAACTAGGCCTTCGGTCCAGCAGCAGTGAAACATCAACACTGTGTATGTCCTTAAGAAACGAACCATGTACCTTTTGAAATAAATTCAACTCGAGTGACAAGTGAGTAATGCCTTACTGGCTAAAATTAAACCTCATTTTTTGCAAGAAGGATATCTTTCATTTGAGATGGAAGCTCATGTAGGATATTTATCGATTCAGTTATGTCAATTGTGGGCATTTTATTTCGCCTTATTTGGTTTATTGGAGCACAATGGTGAAATCCCTCATCTTGGAGATTTTAATGTCACAATTTCAAAGAGCATGTGTGGAGGACGCAAATCAGGAGTCTAGCGACTGTGAGAACTTACGTAGTGATCCACACAAGGTGTCTCTCGCAAACCAGGCATTCGGCCTAGCAGCAGAGGAATACACATTGTGCGTGTCCCTGGAATCGAACTCTTGACCTGTGGAGCAAATCCTAACTGGACTATGCTCTGGAAGCGTGTATTTGGTTTATTGTATGTATGTGTTGTTGGAGAATTTAAGGTTGGGCCTTGGCCCATCGATGAGATTGAAGATTTGGGCTTCGGCCCGTTAATGGATGTTGCAAAACTTGGTTGTGCAACGTACTATGAGCTTAATGAATCCTTAACGAATAGTTAATGTTAGGATGTGATCTCACTCAATTATGTATTGTGTGAATGTGAAATTAATGCTCAAAGTAGATGGAAATGTTGTTAATGGGTGACGTGTCACCCGTGTGGAGGAATGCCACGTTGGAGGGGTCCATGTGGCGGAAAAAGGCGTCTGACGGACATCGATCGATGACATCGATCGATCGATGTCACTTCGATCGATCGATGTCATCGATCGAAGTGGATCAGGAAGCTTAGATCGATGGATAGATCGATCAAAGACGATCAGAGGACATCGATCGATCACATCGATCGATCGATGTCACTAAGATCGATCAAAGTGATCGATTGAAGTGCTCTGTCAGACATCGATCAATCACATCGATCGATCGATGTCACTTCGATCGATCGATGTGATCGATCGAAGTCTGACAACGGGCAGAATCGATCTGTTTAAGCTGTTAAGTTTCAAACGTGAAACTAACACTATCCTCCTATTTAAAATAAGATCAATCTGTTGTGATCTAACGGTGGCAGGGAAGATAGCTTTGATCTAACGGCTGAGATTTAAACTGTCTTAACCGCTTAACCGAATATGGTTTCCATCCAACGCTCCAGGTTTAAACCTGATAATCTATCTTCAATCTAATGGCTGAGATTAAACCATCCTAATCTGGATAGGAGGTTTTAATCCAACGGCTTAAATTAAACTTCGGTTTTGATCCAACGGTTACGGTATCTCCTACTTCCCTATATAAAGAGGGCTAATGGCCCTTTCATTAACACACCACCTACAAACAATTCAAGCATTGAAAGCATTTGCATTCATAGCACGTGAGTCTTGCATTTCGTCCGGGAGAAGTCAGGACATTCGAAGGTTCGAAGGAGTTCAAGTTCAGCAGTGCCGCTCAACTGAACAGGTACCCGTTGTATCCTGGGAGACGATTGCTCATACCGGTTGGGCACAGTATACCGGAGCAATACGTCTTAAGGACAGAGTCTTCGACTCGTCCCGGGTTTGATTTATTTTGTTTCATATGCACACGTTGTACGACTGCGTCTTGGTACAGGATTGATTGTGCTAACAATCTTAAGACGTATTTCAATTCAATTAATTTCTGTACCGTTTTTTTTTTCTTTCCACGCAAAAGCAGTTTCGTACTGTTTTGCAGTCTCTTTCTACTCATTCTTGAACCTGTGATAGTTCTGATCTCTACGTTTGATCTAACTGAACAAGAATGGAGAACGAGAGCTCAAACTCTGTTCACGGCTTCAATGGTGCTCACTCCGTGTCCGCACCAGAAGGGGCAAACAATGTTGCTGCCGGACCACAGATCAATGCGGTTCCGTTGGCACCTACTGGAGGGCCTCAAATGAATCCGGCTGCCACTGCTGCTCAGGTGGAGAAGCCGGAGAAATTTGCTGGAAGCTTCTTCAAAAGGTGGCAGCAAAAGATGTTGTTCTACCTCACTGCGTTGGGGTTGGCCAGAATGCTCAGCGAGGATCCACCTGTGGTTGAGCCTGTGGAGGATCAACAGCAGAATATGCAGAATGCCTTGGGTGCTGAAGCCTGGGCATACACAAACTTCTGTTGTTTAAATTTGATTCTTGGATGCCTAGATAATTCTCTCTATGGCATATTTTGTACTTTTAAAACTGCAAAAGCATTATGGTTGGCTTTGGACAAAAAGTACCGCACAGAAGATGCGGGTACTAAAAAGTTGATAGTTGGGAAATTTCTCGACTATAAAATGTTAGATTCCAAAACTGTAATTTCGCAGGTGGAAGAAATACAGATGTTGGTTTCTGAAATGGAAGAGGAGGGCATGACGCTCAGTGAATCTTTCCTAGTTGCGGCTGTGATTGAGAAGCTGCCTCCTTCGTGGAGGGAATTCAAGAGCTATCTCAAACACAAGCGAAAGGAGATGAAGATGGAGGATTTGATAGTCCGTCTTCGGATTGAGGAGGACAACCGTCGCTCCGAAAGAAAGCCATCCATGTCTTCTGGTCAAGCCAAAGCTCATGTTGCTGAGGCAAAGAACAAGAAGAAGCATAACACTTTGAGTGTGAACTCCAAGGGCAAGGAAATTGCAAAGAAGTTCACAGGTAAGTGTTATAACTGTGGTAAACCAGGGCATCGAAGCAGTGAGTGCAGGAAGCCCAAAAAGAATGAAAATCAGAATAAAGCGAAAGCAAATCTGGTCGACGCAATGGATGACCTGAATCTCTGTGCGGTGGTCTCAGAGTGTAATGCTGTGGGGAACGTACGCGAGTGGTGGCTTGATACTGGCGCCACTAGACATGTTTGCTCTAGCAGAGAGATGTTCACGGAGTATCAGCCCGGGAACAATGAACAACTTTTCATGGGAAACTCGGCCTCCTCGAAGATTGAAGGCGAGGGCAAAGTTGTTCTGAAGCTCACATCAGGGAAGCATCTGACTCTGCAGAATGTGCTACACGTCCCTGATATTCGGAAGAATTTAGTATCTGGATCTCTTCTAGTCATGCATGGTTTTAGACTAGTGTTAGAGTCCAATAAAGTTATTCTTTCGAAAAATGGCATGTATTTGGGGAAAGGGTACTTGTCAAATAGGATGTTTAAATTGAATGTCATCACTATTGTGCCCAAAAGAGATTTGCCCGCAGAGGCTAATAAAATTGCTTCCTCTTCTGCTTACATGCTTGAATCTTCTTGTTTATGGCATTTTCGTTTGGGACATGTTAATTACAAGTCAATACAACGTATGAGTAATCTTGACTTATTGCCCAAACTGGACTTTAATAACAAAGGAAAATGTCAAATATGTGTTGAAGCGAAAATGGCAAAGGTGCCATTTCCTTCAATAGAAAGGAACACTGAACCTTTGAATTTAATTCATACCGATGTGTGTGATTTAAAGTTTGTGCAAACAAGAGGAGGTAAAAAGTATTTCGTAACTTTTATCGACGATTGCACGCGATACTGTTATGTATATTTGCTAAGTAGCAAAGACGAGGCCCTTGATGCTTTCAAGGATTATAAAAATGAAGTTGAGAATCAACTTAGCAAACGAATTAAAACAATTCGTAGTGATAGCGGTGGCGAATATGATACACCGTTTAATGAATTCTGTTCAGAAAGTGGCATTATTCATCAAACGACTGCACCATATTCACCTCAATCGAATGGTATTGCTGAACGCAAAAACCGTACTCTTAAAGAGATGATGAATGCTATGTTGATAAGTTCGGGTTTACCTCAGAACTTGTGGGGGGAAGCAATCCTCTCAGCCAACGTCATTCTAAACAGAATTCCATCTAAGAAGATGGATGTTACCCCGTTCGAGCTGTGGAAAGGCTACAAGCCTAGTTACAAATACTTGAAAGTGTGGGGGTGTCTGGCAAAGGTTGCTGTACCTAAACCAAGACAAGTTAAAATTGGGCCTAAAACAGTTGATTGCATATTCATCGGTTATGCAACTAACAGTAGTGCATATCGATTCTTGGTGCACAAATCGGATATTCCTGACATACATGAAAATGTTGTCATGGAGTCAAGGAATGCAGTGTTCTTTGAAGATGTCTTTCCGAGGAAAGACAAAATTCAAGAAGAAACAAGATTTGGTAAGCGATTGCGTGAGGCGACTCCTCAAGGAGATGAGGAACTTCGTCAAAGCAAGCGTGCCAAAATGCCAACTTCGTTTGGACCAGATTTTCTAACCTATATGGTAGAAAATGAGCCAAAGAACTTTTCCGAGGCTATGTCAACTCCAGAAGCACCATTCTGGAAAGAAGCAGTTGACAGTGAAATAGACTCGATTCTTCAGAACCACACTTGGGAGTTGGTTAACCTTCCACCTGGAAGTAAACCACTTGGTTGTAAGTGGGTTTTCAAGAAGAAACTGAAAGAGGATGGGTCTATTGAAAAGTATAAAGCCAGGTTGGTAGCTAAAGGCTATCGACAAAAGGAAGGCTTTGACTTCTTTGACACCTACTCACCGGTGACTAGGATCACTTCTATAAGGATGCTAGTTGCGATTGCTGCAGTCTATAACTTGGAAATCCATCAGATGGATGTAAAGACTGCGTTTCTGAATGGTGAGTTGGATGAAGAAATCTATATGGAACAACCCGAGGGGTTTGTGGTTCCAGGACAAGAGTCTAAGGTTTGTAGACTCGTTAAGTCCTTGTAACGGCTTAAGCAAGCGCCTAAGCAGTGGCACTTGAAATTTGATCAAGCCATGTTAGCTAATGGTTTCAAGATCAATGAGTGTGACAAGTGTGTCTATATTAAGAGCACACAGAATTCTTATGTGATAGTGTGTCTCTATGTAGATGACATGCTAATCATGGGAAGTACTCGGGACATAATCTTGAACACAAAGAAGATGTTGACGAGAAACTTCGATATGAAGGATATGGGAGCTGCCAATGTTATTCTAGGAATTAAGATTTCTAGGATGACTGAGGGACTCGTACTGTCACAAACTCACTATATTGAATCAGTTCTGAAACGGTTCAATATGGATGATGTGAAACCGGTAAAGACCCCGCTCGACTTAAGTATACACTTAAGAAAGAATCGAGGCGAACCTGTTGCCCAGTTAAAATATTCTCAGGTAATCGGGAGTCTGATGTACATAACGAATTGTACAAGACCAGACTTAGCTTGTTCAGTAAACAAGTTGAGCAGATTTACGAGTAATCCAAGTGATGATCATTGGAAAGCTCTTAACAGAGTGATGAAGTATTTGAAATACACGATGAATCTTGGATTACATTACACGAGATATCCAGCGGTGTTGGAAGGATACTGCGACGCAAATTGGATATCAGACAGTAAAGACTCGAAATCCACCAGTGGATACGTGTTCACTGTTGGTGGTGCTGCTGTGTCGTGGAAATCCACGAAACAAACATGCATAGCTAGGTCCACTATGGAAGCTGAGTTCATAGCGTTGGACAAAGCTGGGGAAGAGGCTGAATGGCTTCGGAATTTTCTGGAAGATATTCCGTGCTGGCCTAAGCCAATTGCTCCTATTAGCATACACTGTGATAGTCAGTCAGCTATAGGACGTGCTCAAAGCAGCATCTACAATGGTAAGTCACGACACATACGTCGGAGACATAACACCATTAAACAGTTGATCTCTAATGGCGTGATTTCCATAGATTATATAAAATCAATGGAGAATCTTGCGGATCCGCTTACAAAAGGCTTGCCTAGAGATCAGATGTCAAGATTGACAAACGGAATGGGACTGAAGCCCATAATGCATGAATCTTTGTAATGGTAACCCAACCTTGTTGACTGGAGATCCCAGAATCTTGGTTCAATGGGACAACTAAGTTATGAAGGTTCAGTTAGCACTTACTCATTCCGTCTGATAAAAGTGCTGTCTGCAGAAAATGTAGGGTAAGCTAAGGCTTTTAATGATGTCCTATATCTTGATACGTCAAGTGGAGTATGGCAGAATACTCTTGATAGGAATCACCTATGTAAGTGTGAAGTGGGGTCGCTTCTATGAGAAAGTCTGGGTGGCAAGATTTCTCTAAAACACTTTCTGAAACCAGGTTGTTCATGGCCAAAACGAACACAACCATGAGAACCAAAAGGGTGTTAGAGAAAATATTGTGTGAGTGTCGTTGTCTTGGTTCACAACAAAGGCTGACTAGTTCAAGACATCAAGTCACTACTTAGCCGAGTGGATCCGATGATACATCACTAAGAAAGGTTCAAAGCCAGAAGCTACCTCTTCTGATACAATATTTTCTTGTCTGACTTCTCCTCAGAGTCTGCATATGGGTCTGCATTAATTTCCATTCATGTGGGGGATTGTTGGAGAATTTAAGGTTGGGCCTTGGCCCATCGATGAGATTGAAGATTTGGGCTTCGGCCCGTTAATGAAAGTTGCAAAACTTGGTTGTGCAACGTACTATGAGCTTAATGAATCCTTAACGAATAGTTAATGTTAGGATGTGATCTCACTCAATTATGTATTGTGTGAATGTGAAATTAATGCTCAAAGTAGATGGAAATGTTGTTAATGGGTGACGTGTCACCCGTGTGGAGGAATGCCACGTTGGAGGGGTCCATGTGGCGGAAAAAGGCGTCTGACGGACATCGATCGATGACATCGATCGATCGATGTCACTTCGATCGATCGATGTCATCGATCGAAGTGGATCAGGAAGCTTAGATCGATGGATAGATCGATCAAAGACGATCAGAGGACATCGATCGATCACATCGATCGATCGATGTCACTAAGATCGATCAAAGTGATCGATTGAAGTGCTCTGTCAGACATCGATCAATCACATCGATCGATCGATGTCACTTCGATCGATCGATGTGATCGATCGAAGTCTGACAGCGGGCAGAATCGATCTGTTTAAGCTGTTAAGTTTCAAACGTGAAACTAACACTATCCTCCTATTTAAAATAAGATCAATCTGTTGTGATCTAACGGTGGTAGGGAAGATAGCTTTGATCTAACGGCCGAGATTTAAACTGTCTTAACCGCTTAACCGAATATGGTTTCCATCCAACGCTCCAGGTTTAAACCTGATAATCTATCTTCAATCTAATGGCTGAGATTAAACCATCCTAATCTGGATAGGAGGTTTTAATCCAACGGCTTAAATTAAACTTCGGTTTTGATCCAACGGTTACGGTATCTCCTACTTCCCTATATAAAGAGGGCTAATGGCCCTTTCATTAACACACCACCTACAAACAATTCAAGCATTGAAAGCATTTGCATTCATAGCACGTGAGTCTTGCATTTCGTCCGGGAGAAGTCAGGATATTCGAAGGTTCGAAGGAGTTCAAGTTCAGCAGTGCCGCTCAACTGAACAGGTACCCGTTGTATCCTGGGAGACGATTGCTCATACCGGTTGGGCACAGTATACCGGAGCAATACGTCTTAAGGACAGAGTCTTCGACTCGCCCCGGGTTTGATTTATTTTGTTTCATATGCACACGTTGTACGACTGCGTCTTGGTACAGGATTGATTGTGCTAACATGTGTGTGTCTATATATACACACACGTATACTTAAACTAGTGACTGTACTAAAGCTAACAATAACCAAAACCGGTAAATGCTGGTTCAGTTTGATATTTTATTGGGTTTCATTCGTCTGGAAATAATACTTAACTTCAGTATTCTCCAAATAAAAATAAGCAAACACTAGTTTCAACTATCTAACAATTCATAATTGAGAAAAAGTTAACCACCCAAGTAACAAAAGTCTAATAGATAAAGATCTTCAAGAAAACAAATTTTGTCCAACTAGCAACTGCAAGCTCCGCAACTACATTTCAATTTTATATTTTCTATCCAGTACCACCAGTAAAATATAGTAAAAAGACAAGGGATAATACATGACGAGTTTGGATGACTGCATTTCTTTTGTTGCAGATGTAAATGTTGAGACATTATAATATTAATAAAAAGATCGTTTCCTCGGGAAAAAAATGTCTAGCACGTATCATGACAACAAATGAATATATGCGAGGTATTCATTCATTTTGACAATATACAAGCGAGATCAAACGTAGCACATATTGGGCGAAAAAAAGAAGTATAGTGACGAATTAAGAAACTAACTGCTAGGTACGATAAGTAATTCCACCTCGGTCAGTAACAGCCAACGCTATCGAGTTCCACAATTAGCCGCAGCCAGGTTCAACTCGGCCAGTCCAGCTTTGTTCCATCCTACGAGCTAGCAGGCCACCCCTGCTTAGAGGGCGAACTTCCCCGCAATCCTTGATCAGCTCAGCTCAGCCACGACCAAAAAGGTCTAGATCTCTCCAGCCTAACAGTCCCGCTCGACTAGAGGATTAAGGACATCATCCCTCAGTTCAGTACTTCCAAAAGATGTCCAGATCAAGTCATAACTTACCTCAGGTCAACCCGGCAAGAGTGTCTAGGGCAGTGTCCTTTAGATTAGCTCGTCCAGTTCAGCTCACCAGAACCTCCTGGACCAACTTTAGACATGCTACCTCCACCTCGGTTTTCTCGCTGAATTGCTCAAACAGTACCTTAGCTCGGCCACAACATGCTTAGGCTGTACCTGCCATCCAGCAACCTTGGCCATGCAGCATGACATGTGGCAACACGTGGCCACCATGCATACGGGAACTGTCAGCGCAACCTTCTGTCATCACGTGGCAGCCATGCAAGCGAAAGCTGGCAACAGGGCAGCCATGTGTCATCTTCACATCGCTCCTTGCCATGCAACGTCTACCTCAGCATCTATAAAAGGAGCGCTCCCTCACTTAAGGGCGGAGGAAGCCAGTTCACACTAAGGCTCAATATAGCTCTTCTCGGCTAAAACAGTCGCTCTCTCTCTAAAAAGAGAGCACGTTGTTCTCAACCTCCTCTCTCAATCTAAATTCACACCACTATACACATAACTAACTTGAGCGTCAGAGGGTTTTTCCCAGGAGAGTAGCCATGGGCCTCTAACGTTGCCTTCCCTTCGCAGGTTCCAGAAAAGGCCTTAACAAAGAGTTAACGGTGTTGTTCCCGGATCACTTATGATCCACCTAGTGAGGATCCGTCCTCGTCATATATAGAGTGATTATACTTAATAAATCATAAAAGATAATGAATTAAGTCCTTGATCCAATAGTATTTATGCTTAGTTAAATAGTTTAGTTACATATTTCCCAGAATGTGATGAAACAAAAGACAAAGGAATAGAAATGTTACTTCTTTGAAAACGTTAACAACAACAACATTACCTCATTGTCATATAAGCTCTCGCCTATCGTGAGGTATGTAGGGCCCCATTGCCATATAAGCTCTCGCCTATCGTGAGGTATGTAGAGGCGGATGTACGCAACCATACTCATGTGTTAGAAACACACATATATTGTTTCCTGATGACCCATAATGATGCGTCAAGCTATGTCGATCAACTGCTACTTCACAATATAAGAAACGCATCCAATTTAGTGAGTCATTTTGTTTTATTCCATCATATTTCAAAGTCAAAAAAGGTTGTGTCCTTGACTCCCTTAATGTTCGGCATAATCGCAAGTACCCCTCCTATGTTATAAATATACTATTAAAAGGGGTTTCAGGCCAAATCACTAATCTGAATAATGTTTAGACAATTGCGCGTATTCGATATAACAAACTTTTATTAGGGCGAGGTCCTATAATAGTTTAGACACTAATCTGAAATTGGGCTGGGATCAGAACCATAATCCAATTAAGGGTCTGCGGCTGATCAGTGAGGAGATTCTTGTTATAAGACTATTAGATACCAACAACAACAACAACATTACCCTATTGTTTTAGAACCTCCCGTCTATAGTGAGGTATAGAGGATCGGATGTACGTAACTATACCCATGTGTTAGAAACACATAGAGGTTGTTTCCCGATGACCCGTAATAAGCGTCAAATGGTGTCGTTCAACTTATACTTCACAATACAAAACGCGCAACCAATTTAGTGAGTCATTTTACTTTATTCCATCATATTCCAAAGTCAAAGAAGAGTGTGTCCTTAGCTCTATAACAAATCATAAAATATCTAAAAATAATACAGTTATGGTACAGCCCCAAAATTATGTCATTGAAGTGGTATTCTCAAGTTTTAGACTAACCAACTGGTGATGAAGTCTTTTTGGATTATCTCTGTTTTTGGGCTTGACATGAAACTAATGGTATCTGTTAGGTAAGGGAAGGGCCTGACGTTTTTAGGGATAACTGAGGTATATATCCATCGTGGATGGCCCAAAAGGACAAGCACCACTCCAACTATTTTTCGTATATCCTCTAGGTGAGACTCGAACCCGAATACTCCAACTATTTTTTGTATGTTCTCTAGGTGAGACTCGAACCCGAATACTCCACGTATTTTTCATATATTCTCTAGGTGAGACTCGAACCCGAATACTCCAACTATTTTTTGTATGTTCTCTAGGTGAGACTCGAACCCGAATACTCCACGTATTTTTCATATATTCTCTAGGTGAGACTCGAACCCGAATACTCCAACTATTTTTGTATGTTCTCTAGGTGAGACTCGAACTCGAATACTCCACGTATTTTTCATATATTCTCTAGGTGAGACTCGAACCCGAATACTCCAACTATTTTTTGTATGTTCTCTAGGTGAGACTCGAACCCGAATACTCCACGTATTTTTCATATATTCTCTAGGTGAGACTCGAACCCGAATACTCCAACTATTTTTTGTATATTCTCTAGGTGAGACTCGAACTCAAATACTTCAACTATTTTTCGTATATTCTCTAGGTGAGACTCGAACCCGAATACTAAGAATTAGGAACATGTTACTTGTTGTAGTTGGGAAGGTTAGATTCATCTTTTTAGCACAAAGTTTATATTTATAAAAGACTCGGGTCTTTTAACAACAATGACGTATATCTCAAAAGTAATTCACAATTCAAATCCAAGTGTTTGATTAGTATCAGATATTTTAAATTTGTAATATATATTAATATGTTGTACAATATGTTGCAGCTGAGGAAGGGCCTTGGAGCAACTGATAAGGTTACCGCAGGTTCGAACTGTGGAAACGGCCCTTTACACAAAGTGTAGAGTAAAATTGTGTACATCATATCGAGAAGCGATACGGCCCCTCTCTAGACCCTGTGCAAATGCAGGAGTTTAGTGTACCGGGAATGCCCTACAATATGTTGCAATTCATATCATTCAACTGAATTAACCTCGTAACTAACGATATCATTAATGACGTGAGCTGTAAGTGGATATAATTTACAAAATACATCGAATATATATGGATATGGTTTGTAACATATCGATATAAATTTAAAAAAAAGTGTCACATGTTGATATCCATTAACTCAACAGTTAATTATGTTAAACGGATGTGAATCCTAACAAATTAGACAACACATAGATATATGTCGTGAATTGAAAAATGTAGATACTATGTTTAATAACTTTCAAATATTGGCATATAAAATATGAATTACTCGATATTTCAATGACCTTTTGCTCGGGAAAATGCCCAAAAAGTTAAAAGGGTTTAGTGGATGTTTTTGTATCATTCACTTGTTGAAATTAGGTATACAAAATACCTGTTTCACGGTGACAACTTCTTTTGCCAGCGCTAGTTTGGCATTTGTGATTCTGAAAATTTTATTATGAGCAGATTTTAGTACACAATATGGTACAACAACAACAACATTATCATAGATTCGTTTGCTATTACGTTTATCAGTGTTGTCTACAACTAAAACTAAATGGGAAACCATAATAATGATCGACAAGAACACACTGAGCCAGAAGAGGATCAAGATGAACATGAAGAGCAGTCGTAACAAGGAGAACGAATTGAGGAGTCAGAAGAGTTAGAGGACGTTTCCAGTGCACTGGACTCCCGCGTTTGCGTAGGGTTCGAAGAGAAGCCGATTCGCTTTGCAATCTGATGTACGCAGCCTCACCACACACTATGTGTAATAGGTTGTTTCCATGGCTGCACTAATTCAGGGAATTACAGCTTTATTTGGAAAGGAAAACGTGGATATTCATATGAAAATGAACATCTCATTTGACAAAAGTCCAAGATTTCTCTGAAGGGCTATGCCATTTCACAAGCAAAAAAGATACCTAAAATTTGCTGCCCTGCTTTTCGTTGGTATATATCATATATTATATCAATTGTAGATACAGTATACCACAAAATAATATTTCTCATGGCCTTGTATTTAACACCAACTCCCTAACTTTTTTTTTTACTGTAAAAAAGAACATTCTCAATGTACTAGACTTCTGCATTTGCGCAGGGTCCAGAAAGAGATCGGATTACTTTGCCATCTGATGTACGCATCATTTTCCGCAACTCAAACCCATAACCTCAATGTTATAAAATAACAAACTTACCACTTAAGACATATAATATAATCATGTTAACAGATAATACTACATAATTGTTATACAGTGAGACAAATTCCCACATTGTATAATATAATTTGTCTCAGTGTATAACAATAGCTGTCATTTCTATGACTTATCCCTTGAAAGTGGCATCTAATGCTTGGAAAACAATTTTTATTGACAACTGCATATGTAACAGAGACATACAAAGTGCAAAACGGCAGGATTGCTTACCTTTTGTTGCTTATTAAAAAGGATTGAACCCGACATTAGTGAGGGAAAGTACTGGTCAGGATCAAAATCAATGATATAAGAAATGCAAGTGGACTTAATTAATTATAGTGAAAACAGTAACTAAGTGCTAGCAGCTTCTAGGAAATCAAGACTTTAGTGGACAATTTGCTGGCTTGGCTTATATTTTTTTTACCCTCCATCGCTAGCTAATAGGAGGAAATGGTACGTACGGCCTGGGCTGAGATTGAGTACTCTTTTTTTTTTTTTTTG
>AP025071.1:2459280-2517639 GCA_036186865.1 Eustoma russellianum
CGGAAGATTTTATCCCTCAAATACCGTAGGGATAGCCATCGGCCTAATCCCGGAGATCATGCATTGCTTCGTGATAGACCATATGTCTATATACATTAAATACTTTAGGGCTAATATTTCTTATTTTTTTTTTGTTCTTGGTGCATATTCAAAATGTACCCCAGTTGATACTAGGGTGATAGATTACTTTTCAAGTGGTTCATGTTCGAAATCGGATGCATCCGCATTGTGGGTATTTCAATATTGTCTGATGCAGAAGTTTTTGACTCAATTGGGATATAGATGCTGGCCCAGTTTGTAATGGATAACTTGTGGACACCTCTGTATAGAATATCTCATCTAGGAGGCCGCTGAGTTTCTTAATTTACATTCCGTACGAAGCTTTTTGGAGCTGAAACGTTGAAAGCCTCCGAAACCTAGATAAGATCTTTTTGATCTCCAAGAAAAAACCCCAAGTTGGTGGAGAAAGGGGGATAGGATCACCTCACCGCAAGTAGGGTGCGGTGACGTGTGACCGCACGACACGTGGCAGCAAGGGGCGGTGAGGCTAGATGAGGGTCACCCTCATCTAGCCTCACCACCCTCTTGCTGCCACGTGACGCATGGTAACAAAGAGGGTGAGGAAAATTGGGGTGAGGAGATCCCAACCCGGAGAAAGGGAGATGAGTTAGGAAGAAGACAGAACCAAATTTAAGTGCGTTGTTACTCTGTGCGGTTAAAGATTCCAGTGAGATAAGTTACAGACATGACAGCTTTGTCTGGAAAGGGGAACGTGAATGAACAAGAAGGCATTGTTAATGTGTAAAAATGAACAGCTCATTTCTTAGAAACATTCCAAGATTTGTCTGCAAGGTTTGGCTATTCTCCAGGAAACATGCATAGCTCAACTTTGCTGCATTTCTTTAATAAATTTATTTATTTTTGGTGTTTTCATATTTCTTTTTCTTTTGACATAATGCTGAATTTTACATGTTTCTTATGTTTCATCCTTGAAACTATACTTGTATATTTAAAAACGTAAACTAATTAGCCAAAAGAAAACACCTAATCCCCTTCCCAACCGTTTTTCCTGAATCAGTTTATTTAAATCAAAGAACACACATTGAAAATTATATAAGATCATCATATCAAATCATTAACAATGGCTAGTTTTCTCAATGAAATAAGACATGTTATAATTGTCGTTCAACCAAAAACCCTACGACCAGAGATGTCTCAAGATGTATTATAAACAATCAAGTTTCTTTTTTTCCTTTTACTTTCCTCACAATGATACAAAAAGTTCTCAAAATATGATTCTCTTTACTGTCCAAACAACACCCATGGCGTTGAGGTGTTATGAAAATGACCTGGATTAACTATTAAGGTGAGACCAAATAGTATGACGTGGATGTATGGCAAGAAATTTGTCTTTTTATTTTGACTTTTTGTGGGGGTGTGAATCTTTAATTTAGAAAACTTTAATTTGAATTATGGGCTAGTGCATGAGCTATAATCTTATCAAGATGCAGCTATAGTTCAAGAATGGGGAAGGAGCTATGTATAACTCAATTCCCTGGACCAAAATGGTGCTTGGGCATTAGTTAAGTTACCTATTGACATAGTTTTTATAGGCTCCAAACGGGTGTTCAAGATCAAACAGATGGTTGAGTAGACATATACAAGGCTAGGTTGGTTGTAAAAGGATACATACAACATTTTGGAATAGACTATCAAAATACATTCTCACTTGTTGCAAGATGACTTCAATTAGGCTTGTTATGGCTTTATCATCAGCCAATGGTTAAACGAAGACATTTATGTGGTACCTCTTCTGGCCATGTAGACAAGAATTCTCCACTGGTTGCAAACTCTAGAAATCATTCTATGGACTAATAATTAGTGAAATCATAAGCTTACTAATGCACTACTTACAATGGGCTTTTTTTAGTCTAAGAATTACCACATACTCTTTACTAAGCACACCTCTACCTCAATCATTATCTTGTTGATTTATGTGGACGATATGATCTTGGTAAGCAACACCCTAGCAGCTATTCAAGAAGTAAAACACCATTTTGATAATCTATTTCCGATTAAAGATCTTGGAGACCTAATGTATTTTATTGGCATTGAAGTAGCTAGGCTAAGGGGAGGCTGGTCATCTTGCAAAAAAAGTATACTCTAGAGTTAGTTGAACAAATGGACATGTTAGGCTGCAAGCCAACAAACGCTCCTACAGAAAATGGTTTAAAGCTGGCTCACAGGGATTCTGAATTTTTGAGCAATAAGACATAATGTAGAAGTCTGATAGGCAAGTTATTATACCCCCACAATAAGCAGACTAGATAGCATATGTGGTTCAACAGTTAAGTCAATTTTTAGATGTTCCAACTCAGAATTACATGAAGGCAGCACACAGGTTGATTAGGTATATGAAAGAAGCACCTAGCTAAAACATGTGTTATCCTAGTAAGAATGATTTACAGGTTAAAGCTTTTGTAGAGTGAGACTTGGCTTGATGCATAAAGACAAGAAGATCAACTACAGGTTACTGTATTTTCTTGGGACTAGCTTTAGTATCATAGAAGGCTAAGAAATAGACAACTATTTCTAGATCAACATGAGAGATTGAGTACAAAGTGTTGGCAACAATGACTTGTAAAGTTCAGTAGATCCTTTACCTGCTAAATGAGTTGAAAATACAGATTCAACGGCATGTTCCTATATACTGTGACAACCGAAGTGCCATTTATATTATTGAAAATTCAATTTTTCATGCGAGAACCAAACACATAAAGATAGATTGTCATTTGGTAAGAAAAAAGTGTCAAAACGGCAATAACAAAACCAATGCCTATCAAAACTGATCTTCAACTGGCTAATGTCATGACAAATGCATTGGATGCACCCCAGTTGTTCAAGTCATTGGGTGCATTTGGATTGCACAATCTGTAAGACAAATAAGGTTTGAGGGGCGGTGTTGAAGACAGCAGCCATGCTGATCGAAGAAGCAACAATGCTGCTTCGGAAACAGAGGATCATGACTCATGTCTAGCAGCACATTGCACTCAGCTTCGGAAACCTGTCTACATATTTATATCTATGAATACGTATAACAATTTTCCATTTTGCAATGCCGAAAGATCCTATATAAGACGGGTTCAGATCTCCTCATCGCATTCCTCTCACCGCATGCGTCAGCGCGGCACGTCCAGTTTTACCATCCCCTGTTGCCACGTGTCATGTGGTAGATGAGGTGATCTCATCCGGTATGAGACATGATGCTTTTGCTTTTACTTTTATTAAATATATTGCTACCGTTAATGTAATAAAATGCCCCCCCCCCCCCCCCCAATCCTCTATGGTTTGCCGACATTCTGCAGCGTCAGAAAACATTGTATGTGCAAAGACAGAGAGACATTGTCCATGGAGATCTAGCATTCACTTGTTATAAAACATTAATTAGATGTGATATACAGAAAAATCAGAGTTTTTTTATAAATTACTCCAATATGTATCACATTGACTGGTTAAGTGTTTTATGTACTGAATTATGTCGTCTTTTCATATATTTTACATCAGTGTCTTGACATTAGATGAGATGTTGTGGCGTGTCTGTACAAGTCATGCGCTTAATATACCAAGGAATTGGCCAGAAAGAAAGTGACACATAAAAACAACAATATTATCTCATTGTCTTAGAGGCTTCGCCAATGGCGGGGTGTGGAAGGGTCAGATGTACGCAACTATACTCATATGTCAGAAACACACAGAGATTGTTTTCCGATAACACATAATGAAATTGCGTCAAGATGTGTCGATCAACTGTTACTTTACAATATAAGAAGCGCAGTTAATTTAGTGAGTCATTTTATTTTATTTTATCATATTTCAAAATCAAAGAATATTGGTGTCTTTTGACTTTATTGGAAATAGAAATTAAAAAGAACGTGACACACGAATAATAGAAATGGTACAACAACGAATTGTAAGGAGCATCGTCAGTCTATAACAACTAAAGAAGGCAAGTAAGCTAAAATACTGGTTAATTAACTAGCTAAAGCGTTCTCAGTCGGTTGGGATCACAGAGGTAAGAAATGAGGTAAAAAATGAGGCCTCCAATTACGCGCTGCCACGTGTACAAGTAGGTGTCATTATGCAATATCGTTGGTTTTATCAGATAACCTTCTTTTATCCATCTACTCTTAATTACACAAGATAAATATAGGAAAATACACCGTAAGTTTCTTCCGTTTCCGTTTCTAACGGAGTCAAAAACATACTCTTCTTTGATTTTGGAATATGATAAAATAAAGCAAAATGACCCACTAAATTAGATGCGTTTTTAATATTGTAAAATAGTGGTAAATAACGTCTTACTTTGGTTCAAGTATCTATCATCGATATATGACATCACTATTGAATCAAAGTAAAACGTTTTATTTTGATACGGTAAGCGGGTCATATAAATCTGCTGCAGTCAGCAGATCCCAACGGATTTAAAAGCTTAGAGTTCAATATCTCATTCCTCATAAAAAAGAAAGGTAGTAATTATATTATATATGAATATATTTGCGTATCAACTTAGAAAAATTATTTTGAGTACGTGAAAACAAAATACGGAAAATCTAAAAGCCAACCCTTAATGCTCTCATGTTCTAAGTAGTGTCTTGAGATCCAAGCAGACATGAATGGAAGCATGCTTACGATCATGAATGCTAATCAAATTGCTACTTGTGCAAGAACAATGATGATCATCAAAATTGGTTCTCATCTTCTCCTGATTTAATCTTTTGATGTTCTTGTCATGTATCAAGCTCAAAAAAACAAGCTCAAAGGCTGAGTTGTAATGAAATTTAAGCATATTCTAATCAATATAGAAAACAAAAATTAAGTAGTGGATCAAGTTTGATAGTATGTCGGTTATACAAAAGATTACATATATGCACTATTTTTCAAGAGAGACAAAAGAAAGAAAGAACCAAAAGTCGACAAAGAAGAGTGGGTTGGGGATATGAGATAATAAAGATGCCATAGAAGCTCCCCTACCTAGTGGTGTTAAGGGGTCCATGAGTGTGCTAAATTCTAGTGAAGAATCATTATGAGAAAATACATGGGAATTGAAAATGGGGTCATGCTGTTTTGTCATGGAAGACATTTCATATCGGCTTTCAAGGTAGGGTGTGATCAAATGAGAGTGGCGGACCAGCCCCTATATCTAATATCACCTCCCCCCCCCCCCCCAACTGACTCTCACCCTACTTACCACTTTGACATAGATCATAGCTCAATTGGTACTTTAGTTGGAATTTGTTCTAAGAGGTCAAGAGTTTGATTCTAAGGACACGAACAGTGTGAGTGTTACACTGGTGCTAGGCCGAAGGCCTATTATACAGGACACCTTGTGCGGGTCACTGCGTAAGTCTTCACTCAACTTAACCTAGGAAGTTGATGGGCTCTTGATTTGGATCCTCTATAATGTTCTTTCAGACTGGGACGGTAAGGACCCAGAGCGAGAGATTTAATCTCCAAAAGTATCCTTTTAACTTTGGATGGAAAAAATAATATCATGATCCCAAAGCTTCTACGTTTCAAGTTTCTAAGAAGTTTTATGAAGAAAGTAAATTAGGTCGCTCAACCGTTTTTTAGATGGAAGGTCCAAGAATTAATAGCCAGAAGGTATCTGAATTTATCCTTTTAACTTTGGTTCATAAACTTCCACAACTCCACACCCATAATTCCCATGTTCTTTGGTAACTTGCAATGTATAATTTGATAATGGTAACTGAAATTTTTTTTGAAACATTTTAACTTAATTATCAACCTATGAAAATGATGCAGAGAAGTATTAATTAGGTACTTGAGTCTTGTCAAAGTACATGAAATAAACATTTATTGCAACATCTCAAGACAGTTTGATGTGTCTCGTAGTATTATAATGATACTTTTTTTTAGTCATGAGATTATGAGATGGAAAACAATATCATTATAAAGTCGAAAAAAACTGTATTTGCAAATATTTGAATGACAACCTATTCAGAGAAGGTCTTAGAGCAACTGGTAAGGTTGCTGCTTTGTGATCTTGAAATCATAGGTTCAAGCGGTGAAAACAGCCTCTTGCACAAAGTGTATGATAAGGCTGCGTACATCAGATCGCGAAGCGATCTGACCCCTTCCCGGACCATGCGCAAACGCGGGAGCGTACTACACGGGGAATGTTTTTTTAATGACAACCTCTTGATATTGAGATATCTGACTTTGACTAATAACCTAAGGCCTTATTGTCTGATGTCTAATCTTTAAGGTTTATGAAAACTACGTATGAAACAAATGTAGTAATATCTTTACGTTATTTGGTGCTCATTGACATGTTGAATGACAAATACACGTATTTGTTTTTCTCTTAGCACAATGGGAAGAGACAAAGGTTAGAAACATTACTTTTGTCATTTAAAGCAAATGGATATGTTGAGTGACAAATACATACATTTGTTTTTCTCTAATCACAATAGAAAGACAGTCACTACACAAGGCAAAGGATCTTATGTTTTGAGCAAAAACACTAGTAGAAATATGCTAGATTATGAACCTGAAGTGTTATATTCTTGATAAGGGTGGTTTTTAGAGTAACTGGTAAGATTACTGTTTTGTGATCTTAAAGTTATAGGTTCAAGCCGTGAAAAACAGCTTCTTGCACATAGTATAGAATAAAAATGCGTACATCGGATCACGAAACGATCCGACCCCTCCTCAGACTATGTACAAATGCGGAAACCTACCGCGCCGAAAACAACCATAAGTGTTTAATTCTGGCCTTTAACCGGAATGAAAAGATTAACAAGTTCTAAGCGTGAAAGGGTCAGGATACTGTTCCGGATCCTTAATTTGTTTATCCTTTCGAATATATCTTTGAATTTTCATAATTTTATCGCGTTATGTGATAACCTATGCTTGATTGGTTTGAGTGTAAACGTTTGTCTTGGATCAAAATGTTATTCTCTATCTCTGAGGGCTCTCATTGCTCTAGTCCCAATGAGCATTGGGGATGCAAATGAAGAGCCCAGTGAACTCTTAGGTTGGGTGAGGACTTACACAATGATCTATACAAGGTGTACCTCTGCAAACCAGGCTTTCGGCCTGTCAGCTGTGAAACATCCACGTGTCTCTGGATTCGACATTGATCTCTTGAAGTAAATCTCAATCTAAGTATAAAAAAATGAGCTATGATCTGATAGCATATAAACGTTTATCTGAGATGTCATCAATTGGACAAGAATAAATATGTAACGGTATAAGTTAATGTTTTTATTTATAAAGAGTCACATTCTACTTTATTCCCCCACGTAACGGAAAGCCATGCTCCAAGCGGATTGTGTAGACCGAAAAGAAAAGGCCTTCAAGATGATTGAAACTTAAAAGGATCATTCAGTGGGGGAAATTTTACGGTTGAGGTCAAGAGAGGTAAAAATTGAGATGAAATACGAGGCAGAAATTGATCAACAGTCAACTTATGAATAATGTCAATTTATAAATTCTTTTTCCCCCTTTTGATATATGAATACATTATTATGATACATGCTGCTATATGGGTGAAGAATAAACCATATAATACATAGGAAGAATGAATCACTGTAAAATAGGAAGATACATAAAAACGATAAATCAATGTAAAAGTATAAAGGACTTTACACTCGTAAATGTCAAACCAAAAACCTTATAGTTTAAGATACTAGCTTTAACCACTTAAGTTTATGAAGTTCTCCATTTTAATGAAGTATGCAACCTGAAGTTAGTTTAAATGAAGAACTCCTGTTCAATTGTTTCACAGATCAAGAATGATATCACACATTCACTCCAAGAACGTAGCTTAATTGGTATTCAAGTGTCAGATTGTAAAAAGAATGTTGTAGGTTTGAGCTTTGGCGGTCCTGTAAAGTATGTGATCATTTTCTATATGGGCTTAGTTTTCTTCCCGTGAGGGATCGATACTTTGTGAGCACCAGACATGTACCTTTTATATAGGAGGTCGTTCGATTATTCTGATTTGCATCTTTCATATAATCTCGTGGGTTTAAAATAATAAGGCCCGTGAAATTTAGATAATGAAATTTTGTGATACTTAAAAGAATAAAATAGATGGAGTATGTGGGATGTATTAAACAGACTACAATCAATGAATCGAATCATCATATTAAAGAGGGGGTTTCATTTTCAATGGAGTCAAAGGCACGGTCTTCCTTAACTTTAGAATACGATGGAATAAAGTAAAATGACTTACTAAATTGACTCGCTTCTTATATTGTGAAGTATCGTTTGATCGACTCATATTGACACAATTTTCATTATGAGTCATTGGAAAAAACCTCTGTGTGTTTCTAACACATGAGTATGGTTGCATACATCTGACCCCCCATTATTCGTCATAGGCAAGAGCATGTAAATCAATAAAGTAATATTGTTGGTGTTGTTGAAAGAGGGTTGGGGGGGGGGGGGGACTTGTTTGACTGAACCATGACTTTTGAAATCCCAAGCTAAGGAACCATGAAATTTCACCCTACGGCCTACGGGTTGGGATCTCCTAACCCCATTTTTCTCACCTTCTTTGTGACCGCACGACACGTGGCAGCAATGATGGGTGGTGAGGCTAGATGCGGGTGACCCTCATCTAGTCTCACCACCTTCTTTGCTGCCACGTGTCGTACTGTCACACGTCACCGCAACACCTTTGCGGTGAGGAGATCCTATCTCACGGCCTACATCACCCGACAAGACGACGTTTTCATGAACCTTTCAAAATGTGTCCCGGCCCCGTGAAAGTGCTACGTAAAAACGACGCGACGATGTATACACGAGACTCATGTATCACCGCTATTAATTGAGGCCTACTTCTTTCTTTCATTTTCTTCTAGAACCCCCCCCCCCCCCCCCCCTCAACCCACAAAAATACCTAACCTATTGGCTAGAAGGTTATGGGAAAAAATAACCAAAAAAGTCTTCAATGTCTTGTTTAAAAGCTTACGTAGAATATAACCACAAAAGTACCTAATCCCTTGTCTAGAAGATTATCTGAAAGAATACAAGTTTTAGGGTGTGTCCGAGGAACATCCTTCCTGATACTTTTTCTAAAAGTAGAATCTTTAATACCAGAAACCTTACGACCCACCTGTAAGTCTTTGTAGAAGGAATAAGTTGAGGGATGTTATTAAAAGTTGATAAGACTTTGTAGGAATAATAAATCGTCAGATGATGTTGAAAATTGATGTATGGGTTTAAATAAAAATGATATTCATATACACCTAAAATGTTAAGAGTATAAGCTGATAGTAGATCATTTTCATATGAACTTTGTGTATTTCTTAATTATTTTTTTACACATCAAATGTGAGACAAATCCTCAATGCTCGCCCATACGTAGCAAGCTGAAGTGATCTAGACATGTCTAGTACACACCCTCTATAACAAACTTTGGGTCATACATTTAATATATGAGACCAAGTACGAAACTATATCGATAAATATGATTCCGATATCATGTGAAAACTTTGATAGTAAACTTTACATGAAATGACATGTAAGTTTATACTATAAGATTGTCGTATCTTATCTTTATATTAAAAATATATTTTTTTACGTTTCCAATGTAAGACGAATTCTTAATAGATATGTCATAGTGAACAACCTCTTATAACTTGTTTTTCTAAACGAAATCCACAAACGATATAAATCCAAACTACTATAGGATTCGAATCACCATCCGGTGGATCACCTAATTATATCACACTATAACACCATCATATTTTTTCTTTTTCATTTGTGAATGGTTCACTTAAACTGAATTTATTAACCCGAAAGTCCGTTTCTTATCTGCTTTTTTCCTCTCTAAAGTAAATGTTTTCAACGTATTATAGTAATAGCGGAGATTTATCTAGAAAAAGCACATTAAAAATATGCTTATACTCCGTTTCAGATTTCATTCTTACTTCAACTTTCGTAATTTATTTAAAAATGAAAAGATAAAAGAAAGTGTAAATATTAAAGTTGGAACTATTGAAATCATCATCAATTTATGTCCCCTAGTTTTTAGAATAACCCAAGTCCAATATCTATCAGTATATTACCCGTCCTTTTTTAGCAATATTAATTCTCAATCACTTCTAATTTCAGAAATCTCTCTGATTTAATGACAGTAGAACATCTTTAAATTAATATCGGAACCGTGAAATTTTATTAATCTAGAAAGATAATAAATATAAGTTAATATTTATTAAATTAAAAAGGCCGTATATATTCATCAAATTAGAGTGCGGGCCTTGTAGCAACCGATAAGGTTTCTGCTTAGGTTCGAGGCATAGAATCAGTCTCTAACACTAGGGTAAGGATGCGTACATCAGATCGCGAAATAATCCGGCCCCTCTCCGGATCCTGTACAATCGCAGGGTCTGGTGTAACGGGAGCGCCCTTTTTAGAGGACGGACCTTGGACCAACTGGTAAGGTTGTTGCTTTATGACCTTGAGGTCACGGGTTCGAGCTGCAAAAACAGTCTCTTACACAAAAAAGCATAGGGTAAGGCTACAGATTCTTCCCTCTCCAAACCTTACGCAAACGCGGGATCGTAGTACACCGGAAACGCCGATAACATCAAACTTTTGGATATTCTTTGTATATTTACACATTATTCTCATTTATCGGTAAATAATGTTGTGGCATCTTTCCTATTAGAAAGGTTCTTCTTTCGATGTAAACGCTAATTAGCAATTAATTTAAATTGGTCCAAGACACGTTTTTTTTTTTTATTCTGTTATTCATCAGCATGTAAACATTCTATTTCAATAAAACAAAAAAAACAATAATTTTACATTTTAATAAATTATCCTAGCTTTCTTTATAATTTTTAGAAAATTATTAATTTATGAAGTTGATGTGACTATAGATTTATATAAGATTCTTCAGAAAAACTATAATCTTATTATTTTATCAAAATTATTAATTTACATATTGGTTTCAAATTGGAGCCAATAAACTATTATTTGATAGAAATTATTCCAAACCGAAACCTAAAAACTATTATCTTAAAAAATTTATTCATATACCCAGTATTAATTTTTTTTAAAAAAAGGTTATTTCAACCTCCTATAGTGATTTTCTCACATCTAAAAGATAAGAAGATATCCACCACATAGGATCATCTTAGACGTGCAAAAGCCAATTCCTTGATTTTATTACATCCATAAGGATACGAGGATATCAAACCAAAGCAAGTTTCCTAAACTTTGACAAAATACAACATCTTATCTTTTAGATATGCTCCTAGTCGTTATTTACCTTTCACATACAACAAATGTTTTAAAAAAATGCATACATTATAATCAACCAAATCAATACTCAATGAATTATCACAACAACACATACTCATTCTATCATAACAAAAGCAAAAAAAAAACACTATCACTAGAGTCTTGGAAGTATGAGCGGCAAACAAACATTATCTTTATCCTAAAAGATAGAAAGGTTTTCAGTACTCAATGAATCATCAAATTTATTTAATTCAAACATACTTATAGTGGATTAAAAAAAGAAGGCGGGGGTTCGAACCTGCAGAAAGCAAGAATGTTTGAACCTTCTCTAGGCTAGCTGTATAATGTGAGAACAATATTGGCCCGTGGAATGACCTGATAGGTTGTAATGTCAGCATGTCGGTTGTTCCTTCGGTGTTAATGGGCTCCTTACGTTATCCCAGTATGTCAAATTTCTACTAGTGAACCTTGAAAACCTGATTTACATCTCTACACTTCTCTATAGAACCGAATGTGACAGAGACCCTTACTGGTTGGGTACCACATTAAAAAAAGAGAAAAAAAATGTGGTTCTGCTAAACGAATTAGGACATGCTGACTTTTTTTGCTTTCGGCCCCATTCATTCATCATATATCATTATCACCAGTCATCACAAAATCTTGCCTTCTCAATTTTTCTTTAATCCACACACAATATTTAAGAAAAGATAAACTCTTTAATTTTTAGTTTTTGTTTAATACCAAAACGACAAAAAAAAAAAAAAAAAAACTCTATACCCATTTTGGTCATTTCACCAAACTCTCCTTTCCTACTTAACCACTCAACTCCCTTCTTCCCTTCTCCATCTTCACAAAGTTTGTTACTGAAATTCACACAAAGATTCACCGTTATACAAATATGGGTTTTCCGGTGGGCTACGCCGACTTATTTTTCCCTGGACTTCTAGTCCATCTCCTCACAGTTTTAGGCCTAATGCGAAAGCTAATCTCCACCCTTCTTTCCCTTGTGGGTCTCGGAGATTTCTTAGAACCCGAGATTCCGTACAATAGCCGGCCGGAAGTGGGTTCCGGGTCACGGTCCGTGACGGCTTCTTTAGTGCGGGAGCTATTGCCGGTGGTGAAGTTCGCGGAATTGGCTGATAAGCGGCCGGAGGCGTGTGCGGTTTGTTTGTATGAATTTGATGAGGAGGATGAGGTAAGAAGATTGATGAATTGCCGGCATATATTTCACCGGAGCTGTGTGGACCGTTGGATGGATCATGATCAGAAGACGTGTCCGCTTTGCCGGACGACTTTCGTGCCGGAAGATATGCAGGAGGATTTTAATGAACGGTTGTGGATGGCTTGTGGGGTATCAGATATTTACGGCGATTACTCGCCGGTGACTTCTGGGTTTTAGGTGGCGGTGAGTAGGGCGGAGAAGACTCGATTTTCATGCGAGTTTTTCCTTTTTCGTTTCTCTTTTTTTTTTTTTTTGGGTTTGATTTAAGGACTTTGGTGATAGATGTAAAGATTGTACAGAAGTACCTCATGAAGGTAGATGTATTTTGTGCCACGAAAAAGATGGAAAAGATACAGTTTTACGGTTAACTTTTTTCCTTTTAAATTTCTATTTGGATGACAAGTTCACCACTTTCACTGGATTAAGTAGTGGTAGGAGGGTTGAGATCTCCTAACCCCACTTTACTCACCCCTTTGTGACCACGCGACACGTGGCATCAAGAGAGTGTGATGAGGCTAGATGAGGGTCATCTTGCTACCACATGTCGCACGGTCACGCGTCACTGCATCCCCTTTGCGGTGAGGGGATCCTATCCCATGGTAAGATGGGTTGAGGTGTAAAAAATGGTTCTTTTTGTAAAGCTGTCTTTTTCTTTTTTGAGAGCTTGTAAAGTTAAGCCTCTAGCGGGCAGCGGAGCAATTAGTAAGTTTGTTGCTTTGTGATTTTAAAATCTTGGGTTCGAGATGCGAAAACATTCTCTTGCACAAAATGTATGTTAAGATTACGTATATCAGATCGCGAAGCGATTCGGAACAAATGCGGAAGCCTAATGCATCGAAAACGCCATTTAAATTTAGTCATTTAATACAGAATTAGCATCTCTCAACACAAGAACTTTGATCTTGAAATCAGTCTCAACTATATCCATTTACTATAAAACTCACTAGATAGACAATAAGAATGGATTGTAACCACTAGATTTAGCTAAAACTCGTTAGATAAAAAATAAGAATCAATTATAACCATCAGAGTTGCGTCTTACTAGACGGGAAACAAGTAGTGAATGAATTATAATTACTGCTAAAACATTTTCAATTTTGTCTTTGACTTGGAGTAAAATGGAAGTTTATATGACATTCACTCTGCCGTTAAAGAAAAGGTTTTACTCGCTTCTTTCTCAAAAGGTTGAACCCAACCAGTAAGGGTCCCTACCATACCCAGTCTTAAAGGTAGTGTAGGGATGTAAATCAGATACCCAACGGCCCGTTAGCGGAAGCTTGGTCATATACACAGTAGTCTGCATTAGGAGCCTCCAGCACTGCAGGCAAGCCTACAGGCCAAAGAAGCTCCCACACAATGCACTTGCTGGAAAGAGGCTCTCTTGACTTTGGCAAGAATTGAATCCGTGACCTCCCTTTCGAAAACTCCTGTCCGGAACCAGTTGGGCTATGTCCTGGGACATACTTCATTTTCTCTTGTACAAGCAACCTCCACTGCACCTTTACTTCACCATTTTGACATATAACGGTCTTCTTTCTGGTTCACATCAGAAGAGACCAAATGTGAGGCAGAATATGAGGTCTCTAATCATGCGCCGCTACGTATATAAATTACTCTTTTTAAAAGACAAAATATTTTTAAACCTCTTTCATTTTTCTATACGTGGCAACGCGTGATTAGAGTTCTCATATTTTGTCTCATTTTTGACCTCTCCTTATCTGAACCGCTTCTTTCTTAAGATTATCTTATGTGGTAATGTTTCTCACATTTATTTTTCAAATTACCTTATCTTGCTTTTGTTCCCCCAAAGATAAGAGGTTAAGTTGTGACTTGTAGCCCTTCTAGCTTGTTATAAAGTATCAGATTTGACAAGAATAGGGAAATGAAAAATAAAAAAGCATACACACACTTTATGTGGTAGTAGTTGTTTTCAATTTTATGTTTAGTTTCAAAGTTCTTGAGATATTGAGGACTGGCATTACATCAACAGGTAAGATTGTTGTTTTGTTACTTTGAGATCATGGGTTTGGCCTGTGGAAACAGCCTCTTGCACAAAGTGTAGGGTAAGGCTGCGTACATCAGATTGTGAAATGATTCGGTCCCTCTCTGTATCCATACGCAAACACAGAAGCCTATTGCATCAGAAACGCCCGGCCTTGAGGTTCATGAGATAAAATATGTTTCTTTTTCTTGAAGAGAATAACTGAAATGATATCATGCTCCAGCTCTTGCGGTTGCAAAATTTTACAGTTCGTGTGATGCATTAAGCTTTTTTAGTTCTTTAAGATTAGCATTATTAACTACCACGACCATGGTGATAACTAAATGGGTAGGATCCTCTTACCCATTTTCCTCTCACCCCACGCGTCACCGCACGACACGTGGCAGCAAGGGGTGGTGAGGCTAGATAAGAGTCACGTACATCTAGTCTCACCACCCCACCCTGCTGCCATGTGTCGTGTGGTTATGAGTGGGGCAAGAAGATTGAGGGTGAAGACATCACATCTAAACTAAATTTCAAACCTTTCTGTCAATTTCATTCGGCCAATATGATGGCTAGAGCTACTACTAGTAGTACTTTTTCTTTCTTTTTCTTGTTCCCCCTTTACCCTTTAATCTATAGTATAAATTCTTATTTTATGACATTTCAATATTAAAGGACAAAGTAAAATAAAATAACTAAACAAAACTTCTAGAGTTTGAGTGCCTAACTTGTTGGGTAAGTTGGGTAGGGTTGCAGAAAGAAAATGGACGGCGTAGGGGTAGGCCTATCTGGCCGCTTCTGCGATGAAACTGATAGAATGCAGCCGCAACCCCGGTTCACATTTAGAGAAGACAACGGTGAGACAAAATATAAAGGTTCTAATCACGCGTCATCACGTGTACAAATTAGTCAGAGATTTATTATTTTTTTTAAAAAAAAGAGCACGTGTACAAATTAGTCAGTGATTTATTATGTTTTTAAAAAAAAGAGCAGTTTGTACACGTGGCGACGCATAATTAGAGACGTCATATTTTTCTCATCGTTGGTCTCATCAGATCTGAACCCGACGCAACTCACTAACTGAAATTTATTCTTCAAAAACTACGTTTAAACTTGATATTTTTTATAATAAAAAAAATTGATCCGATAATGAGACCATCAATTTCAAATGTTTGAGAATTAAATTGCATAACGTCCTAACTGTAACGAATAAAATAAAAACATATGGCGACGAGCGTCCTCCTTACCCCAGAATTACTAAATAACTTATGATTTTCTTCTTACATGTTAACTTTTTAAACTGGTTATAGATCAAAATTAAAGTAATTACGTAGTTTTTTTTTATCAGTAAGTAATCACCTAGTTGTATCTCAAGAAACATATAATTATTAAAATGAGACGTAATTCTAGTTACTAGAGCTGAGGCATCTTCATTTTATAGCAGTTTATTTTTCTGCATATCCTTCCACTTGATAGAGGTTTATAAAGTAGTTTACTGTATTCTTCTCATGTACTATAATGTTGTTTCTAATTTAGTACAGAAAGATTAATAATGACTGGTAAATTTATGTGTTTGTTTTTCTTTTTTCTTTATACTATATATAACGTGAAGACTTTTAAATTAAGGAGTCGTACCTGTTAGTTGTTATAGATGTATTGTCTGCCTACCAGCTACCCTCCCCAGACCCTAACGATAGCTTTTGCTGTCGTTGAAATATACTGGCTTTGGATGATGATGATGATCTGTTAGTTGTTATAGCAGTTGACTTTCAGTGCTCTCTGTCTGCGTGGACACAAGAATAAAATGTAATTATGTTGTTAATTCAATGATTTCTTTTGAAATGTTATAAAGTTTTGTCGTTTAGTAAATTTATTAAATTATATTTATTTTTAATATTAAGAAACAAATCTAATTAAAAATTAAGGAAAGTTTTACGGAACGTGCAGTACATATAATAGTGCCTCTAAAATAATTTAAATTAACTAAAATAAACTAACAAACTGAGCCATAGAGATTGCCATTATTTCTATAATACCTATTAATTGATCAATATCATATATCGAAATTGCAAAAGAGCGATAATAGAATAAAACATAAAGGTATGTAGTAAGTAATGGGAAGGGTAGGATCCACTCACGCGTCACAGCACGACACGTGGCAGCAAGAGGGATGGTGAGGCTAGATAAGGGTCACCCTCATCTAGCCTCACCACCCCACCCCACCCTGCTGTCACGTGTCACGTGGTCATGAGTTGAGTGAGAGGATTGAGGGGCATGAGATCCCATCCCTAATGGAAAGCCCCTTTTTTGGTGGAGTTTTTTTAATATTCTATATAAGTTTGACATATGAGAGGACGTACCTTGAAGCAGCAGATAATGTTGCTGCCTTGTGATCTTGAGGTGACGAGTTCGAACAACAGAAATAGCCTTTTTTTACAAAATACAAAGTAAGACTGCATACATCAGATGACAAGATGATCGAGTCCCTTCTTAGACCCTACGCAAACGCGGGAGTGTAACCCGGAAACGTCCTTTTATATAACGTGACATGCTTAATAAAAGGGTCGTACCAATTCAACATACATAATTACATTTTTCTTCCGAAGGCAGACTCGTCGTTTACTTCTTTTTTCCTAATTTTCTAACATAGAGAGACCCCTGCAATCAAAGGACAAATGGTCAATTAACCGCTAATGTATCACATTTTTCTGTACGATTAGCGTACCAGCCGGCAGCAATCTGTTAGGCTGTGAGAATCAAGGAATCATACTATAATGTTTCATTCAATAGATATATAACTCGTTATACCGACATATCACTATATTATATTAAAATATATGTCTCTATTTTTAAGAAACAACCTTGTCGCAGGTGTTAAATTTATATGTTTTTTCAGAACCATTTTTCAAAAATGGCTATAAAGAAAACACTAATTCCGTTGTATTAACAAAGCTACTTCAATAATAATATGTGAATGTATTTTGTTAAATTGAGAATAATACTTTTTATAGTTTAAAAATATTATTATAGTTGATTTTTTATTATTATCGAGAGTCACATTTAGATGTGGAGAATAATGCAAACAATCGCATGGACAACTTACATCGTACGAAATAGAAATGATTGCTCCTTATTATCTGGGGCAGGTATGGGTATGGGTGTTAACGAGTCGGGCCGAATTTAATACTAGGTTTTTGAAATCGGAGTCGTTTAGCTAAACGAACTGTTTGACTTGGTTCGTTTATGTTAACGAGCTTTAAAATTGGTTTGAGTTCAGTTCGATAACACTATAAATGTTTAAACAAGCCGAACAGTTTACGAACAGTTCAGCTTGTTTTAATAAACGAACTCAAATAGGTGTCCAAATTTGACTCGTTTAAGTAAAATTAACGAACGAACTCGAACAGTTTGTGAACTGTTCGGTTCGCTTAACACCCTTAGATATGAGGTACGAAGTTCCTCGACCTTTTTTTATTTCATGTTTAAACAGTATGTATATAATAAAAAGTCTTAGTTACCATTCCAGTAAGAAATGTAATCTTATATAGACAAATATGACCTAATTGAAATGTTCACTACTCCAAGTATTGTATTGTCAAATTATGTGTCTCTCCAGATGTTTCCTTTTTCCCATTAATATAGAAAATCAACGATTTATTAATATTATAAGTGCCTTAAATACTCCCAAGCTCAACGCCATTTTTTAAACCTAGTGTAGGTTTCCGTTTCGTGTTTGTTTAATTGCTTCCTTTTAATGATGACGAAACAAAATGATTAGATGATAAAAAAAATGTAATGGTTCTCTTGTCACATACGACATATTAGTTTATGTGCCCTATTACTTTGGAAGTAGCTTTCTGGGCGGATGGGATCACCTCACCGCGCGGTGACTCACCTCATTCCACACCACGTGACACGTGGCAGCAAGGAGGGGTGGTAAGGCTGGATGAAGGTTACCCTCATCCAGTCTCACCACCCCTCCCTACTGCCACGTGTCACGCGGTGACGCATGCGGTGAGGAAGTTGCGGTGGGGGATCTGAACCCCTTTCTGGGAGCCTTTTTTTAAGATGCAATAAGGCTTATAAATTTTCTGAGACAAATTATTGTTGAATTAGGCGGGCTGTCAAGGTAAGATATTCCAATTAAAGTTACAAGTTATAGCATGGACTCAAAGTTCAGCTACCTAACAAAGTACTCCACGTGTCATACAACAACATCATTATTCCATTGTCTTAGAGACTCCCGTCTATGATAAGGTAAGAGAGAGTTGGATGTACACAATCTTACTAATATACAGAATACACAGATATTGTTTTCCAACTGCCCATAATAATGGCAAACTTCTCAATCACTTGTCTGTTTGTGTTTTGGTAAGTGACTTTTTCAGGTGGGTACTCGGTTAAACCATATAAGCATATAGGCTTATGAAAAGATAATTTGTCTATAGGGTCATAACAAAGCAGAAAAATGTCTTAAGACTATACTATACTGAGTGATTTAAATATGGATTTCTTTTTGTAATCTGCTGACATCAAATTAATTTTGAAATCGTTGTATAAGCACCTCACTCGATTTACATGTTTCACTTGGAAGTAAGTGTGTTAAGCGAACCGAACAGTTCGAGTTCGGTTTGAATTTGGTTTGAGTTCGTTCGATAACTTTACTTAAATGAGTCGAATTCGAACACATATTTGGATTCGTTTAGTTAAACAAGCCGAACTGTTCACGAACTGTTCGGCTCGTTTAAACATTTATAGTGTCATCGAGCCAAACTCGAATCAATTTTAAAGCTCGTCTAGCTAAATAAACCGAGCTAAGTATTCGGACCGGCTCGGTTCGTTAACACCACCACTTGCAAGCAAAGTAGTTGGTCTCCAACTAATTAGGGTTCATTTTCTTTTTTCTTTTTGAAAAAAAGAGAATTTTCGATTTAGAATAACCATCCGTTGATATCACAAATTTTAAAATGGTATTGGAACAAGTATGATTAGTTGATTCTTGACCAATCAAATGTATATGATACATATATGTGTCCTACTTTGGCCAATTATCTCCTTGCTTGCTAGTTGATCTATGACCAGCAGAAAATTTCTGTTGTTGGTATATAGTGAGTCACAAAATTAACGCGATAAAATAAACATAGTTGGGGAAAATACATCAAAGATAAGCCGTGTAGATAAGATACGACTGAGTAGACATTGATTCTTCATTCATATCTGTTCGGTTGATTAATATCCACTTTTTAATATGATCCATCATTAGTGACTAATTAGATTGAATTTGATCATTTTTCAATAAATTTTGATGTTTAGAAAAGTATACTCAACTCAAAAATGCTAAAGGGAATACCCCTTGGGCTTAGTGACAAATATAAAACAACTAATTACTAACCTACTCAGTATATCCCAACAACGGTAAAATATATCGCTAGGGTCTGAGAAGAGTGAGAGGTTGTCAAACAATATATTCATCCCAAGGGATAGAGAGTTTGTTTCCAGTGAGACCTTGATTCTATATGTATCTGAATAGATGATACAATAATAGGTATATGGTGTTTTTAATTGTGTCAACTAAAGTTTTGAAGCTTTATTCTGTAGTGAAATAGGATATATTACCCAACTTCTCTCCAGCATCAAACTTACACCAATCTTTTTTATTTAAAAAAAAAAACTACACAGTACACCTACGGTGCATTATACTACATACGTATTTTGTGCTTTTTAAACAAACAGGAGACGTGTAATTTTTTCACTACATACGTATGCTGATTTGCAAAAACTATAACCTGAGTTAATTTAATTAGGGTTCGCATCCAAATTAAACTTTTTTTCAAACAAATCCTGTTATGGTCAATAAGAATCTATTAAACATTGATTAAACAAATAATATTAACGGTATTTTCAGTGAACTAGGTTTCTGCGTTTGTTCAGGGTCTGAGGAGGGGTCGGATTGATTCGCGATACGCAAACTTACCTTACACTTTGTGCAACAGGCTATTTCGACGGTTCGAACATATGACATCAAATTCACAAAACAGCAATTTTACCAGTTACTCCCAAACACCTCCTGAAATAAATGTTTTCCAAATATTACGAGGGGCTTTCTTCACATTGCAATGATAGAGTGCTCCCATCGAAGCAAAAGGTATTAGTGTATAAAATTTGGGGATGAGATCTCCTCACCGCGCGGTGAGTCACCGCGCGGTCCAGGACGTGACACGTGGCAGCAGTAGGGGGTGGTGAGGCTGGATGAGGGTTATCCTCACCCAGCCTCACCACCCCCTTTTTGCCACGTGTCGCGCGGTCACGCACGCGGTGAGGGAGGTGCGGTGAGGGGATCCTATCCCTAAAATTTGCCCCCAGGGGCATAGTCCAGTGGTAAGTGACAAAGGTGATTGGAGCTAGAACCCCGACGTCCCGAGTTCGAGTCCGTGTGGAGACAATCCTTGTTGAAATATTACAAGGGTTGTCTCTGGGCTGGCTGAGTCTCGTGTGTCCTCTCCCTTTGCAGGGCTGCCGGTGGAGCACATCCCTCGATTTACATCCCACCTGGCTATGGGGCCTCTGGTACAGGTGGGGGAGAACTCACTCCCTCATCAAAGGTATTAGTGTATAAAAGAGGGGCCACAGAAGGTGAACTTCAACCACATATTTGCAAGAAGCTTCTATTAAGAAAGAAAACAACAATTTGCCATCTTTTATTATACACACATTTTTATTGTCCTATTCAATACGGATTTCGACATAAAATTTTCCTCATAGAAGGTTGTGGAAATGTGAAATTGCGTTTCATCATTGTCCTCTTTAGTTTTCTGTTTTTGCGACACAGTGTGGGTGTTCCACTTGTACTAATTCGAAAGGCTAATGTGTAAGGACATCTTATGTGGACTACTGCGTGAGTCCTCACCTAACTTAGAAGGCCGCTGGGCTCTTAATTTGCATCCTCTACAATGCTATTTAAAACTGAGACAGTGAGGCCCCATAACGAAAGATTTCGCATTTTACACCAAATTTTATGTTCTTGTATTCTAAAGTCGCATCATTATTGCTACAGCCGTCTTTAGTTTGACGAACTAAGGGCATCTTCAACCTAAGCACCAAATCTCTCGTTTGGTGCAAAAAGTTTTTCTAACCAAGCATCAAATTGAGCACCTAATAGGTGAAAATGAATAATGTTGCATCAAATAGGTGCAACACCATTCATCGCACCAAATCATTATTCATCCGTCACATCACCATTTTTATTACCTCAAGAAAATTTTAATTTCGTTATAAGAATTTCGTTATAAGAAAAAATTATATAACAAAAAATTAAAAATAAAATAAGATTCATAACTAATAAATTATAACAAAGTTACTTTCGTAAATAAAGTACATTAGTAGTTTAGAACACGTTAAGAAATAATCCACTTCAGTTAAATTAATGATAATAAATTAATGAATACTTACGTTAAATTTATATGAATGTTAAATTTGTGTTAAATTATTTACAATAATGAATTAAAAATAAAATGATAGAAAATTTTTTAAGAAATTTTCTTATTTGGTGTTGGATTTGGTATTTGTGGTTGTAATATTTTTTACTGTTTTTTTTTACAAATAAGTGATTTAGTACAAAATTTGGTGTTTTGAGTTAAATATGGCCTAAATAACAATATCAAACGTCAAGCTATGTCGTTAGATTTAGAGTAATCATTAAAACCTACAGCTACTTAGCGTTCCTCCCACATCTAGTATAATTGTTCCATTAAAACACTTCCTTTCATAACATTGTTTGTCCTTTTATGTTTGGTTTCCTATAGAATCTTCCTTGTGTTGTTTTATCTTCTTTTCATATTAAACACCTTAAATATACAAGTTCAAACTTTTTCTCACAGAAGAAACGAACGGAACGGAAGACTGTTATATCTTGAAAAACATTTGTCACGTAGTCTACCTTACTGCCGATGGTGTCAAAATTACTTTAACGAAGCAGAAAGCATACGTGCCTCATTGCACTGCTACTGCTCCAAAATGAAGCAGAAAGTATACCTGCAGAATATATGGGTCTGACACAACTTAAATTTCAACCTTACATTTTCAGAAAGCTTCTATATATCCAAAAAAAGTAAAAAATTGTCATATTTTTTATATAAAAAATATTCTATAAACATATTACATTTCATTTTTTTTACTCGAAAATATGGATTACGACGTAAAATCTGCCGCAAGAAAGGGTAGGGAAATGATTGAGTTTCATTTTTGTCCTCTTTTGTTTGTTTGTTGCTTCGTAAAATGACATAATTGTGTTGGTAATTTGGTAGAGCCGTCTCTAGAACCCGCATGACTAAATAAGATGTTTAAAGGTCAAGCCATTTCATTTTAAATCTGGATTTGTCCTACAACCCATAAGATTGGCGAGTCATCAGATGAATTGTTCAACCTATGATTCACTTGATCACCATTACGTTTGATATATATATATATATATATATATATATATATATATATATATATATATATATATAATTTGTTGAATCGATTGGTGTATTAGACGGGTTAACTAGCTGAGTCACTGTGTCAGCTGATTGAAGTAATGGTTCAACTTAGATCATACCAGATTAAAAGTAGTTTACAATATTCTTACATGGTTCTATCTATAAATAGATTTAGGTCCATGACTAGGCGGCTAGGTTGGGGTTGGGATCTCCTCACCCCCACTTTCCTCACTCCCTTTGTGACTACGCGACACGTGGCAGCAAAGGAGGGTGGTGAGGCTAGACGAGGGTCACCTGCATCTAGCCTCACCACCCCCCTTGCTGCCACGTGTCGCAGGGTCACGCGTCACCATGACTAGTTCAATCAGTGAGCTTGACTGTTTCGTAACTCTGCCTAAATAATACTAAGAAGATGTTTGGTTGGGGATTTAGGATTGAGGGAATGAGTTTGGAGGAATACAAACCCATTTAAGGTGTTTGTTTAGGGAAATAGGGGTATGAGTTTCGGTTTGATATCTAAGTATTTGATAATAGATATCGTTTTTTTGATATACTAGCCCCCTTGTCTATCAATATGGGCGGAATGAAAGGGAATGAAGGGTATGGTTGATCGATGCCACCGGCCACCATCCGCCGCAGTCCGCCGTCTGCCAGTCACTATTCCGGCCGGTCAAATTTTTCCAGTCATTTTTCTGGCCGTCCACATTCGATACCCATTTCAATTCCGATACGTTCCAAACAAATCAATGTATATCATATCCATTCACACTTCAATATCAAACAACTATGTGCTTTTAGGCCCAAACTCATATACTCCAAACTCATACCTTGTCATACCTATTCTGATTCTGATTCCGATACCCAAGTGCGAACTAAACGCCACCTAAATACCAAAATATACCATCTCTTTTCTCCCCGCCCCTGATTGGAAATATTTATTTTTTCTATCACAATGACGAAAAAAATCAGCAGTATATTAGGATAGGGTTTCAATATCCACTTTGAAGTTGCCATGTGGCAAGAATAGAGTTACTGCTAGTCTTATAAAAAAAAAGAGTATGAAAAATAAGACGGACCCCTTTTGGTCAAGCAAGAAGCTAATTATTTGTCAAGAAAACAATAAAATGCTTTAATTATGCTAATTGTAGAGCAATTTCGTAACATGAACACATGCTTCCGGCATCGACTTAGTCTTAAGGGCTTGGACTATTCCTTCGGCTTTATTCATATGAGTCCATATTCCATTTTCTCCATTTTTGGACTGCAAAAATCAACGATTCAGCAATATAATTAATGTGACATAAGTACCTTTCAAGTCTCAAGCCCAAGCAATTTTTGGAACAGTAAAAACAGGACGTTCCTAGTACATTAGGTTCCCGTATTTATACAGGGTCTGGAGAAGGGCCAGATTGTTTCACTATCTAATGTACGCAGTCGTATTCTACAATTTGTACAAGCGACTGTTTCCACGGCTCGAACTCGTGACCTCAAGGTCACAAAGTAGCAACGTTATCAGTTGATTCAATGTTCGTCTCCATATTGGAACCGTGTTGATTTAAATATATTTAATTTCTTCGTTTTCATGATGACGGCACAAACATGATGAGCTGATTAGATTAGATGAAAGAAAAGAAAAAAATAAGTAACATTAGTCTTCACACGTTTGATTGTTAGTTTATCTGCTTTTATTGTTGTAAAAGTAACTTAGGGAGCCTTTTGCTCATGCCCTTATGAAGACTATAAAATTTGGGGGCGAAAAATTCTTTGTTTAATTAGGGCCGGCTATTTTTGTCTAATTAGCATGGCTGGAAGCATTTATTTGTTTGATGACCTAACTTTGCTATAAAGAAGTACATGCATGATTTAGATGAAAAACACACAAAAAAAAAGATCACTTAAATTAATTTATTTAGGTTTGCTTTTCATAAGTATGTGCCTTGGGTTTGCTTTTCATTGCAATGATATTGGATTTCCAGAAAGCTTCTACATGCAACAACATTACGACATTATCTTAGAACCTCCCATTTATGGCAATGTATAGAGAGGTCGGATATACGCAACCATACTCATTTGTTAGAAACACATAGTTTTTGTTTTCTGATGACCTATAATGACTTATTTCATTATACATAGGGGGGGATTTTTATTTTGTCATCTTTTGCTTTTTCATTTCTTAAACACATTACATTTATTTGGTCCAAATGCATACGGATTCCGACGTAAAATATTGCCCAGGAGAGTGTATGGAAATGTAAAAAAATATTGAGTTTGAAATTTGTCCTCTTTTGTTTGTTTTCTTCTTGTTCTCTAGAAACACATCAATAGTTTGGCAAAGCCGTCTTTAGAAACCGCATGCATGACTTAATAACATTTTTAATCGTCAAGCTATGTCATTAGGGTGATGTATAAAAAGTACTGTTATGTCCATTAAATGTATAAATATTAAATTGGGGTTTGTCTTTGACCCATAAGACAGCAGGAAATGTCAGGTTAAATGTTCAACCTATGATTTCAAGGTCAAGGGTTAAATGTATTTTCTTCGTATTGGAACTATTTAGATTTTACATTACAATGACAAAAAGAAAAGTAATTAGACTTATATTATGACACATTTCCAGTATCCACGTTGAAGTTGACATGTGGCGAGAGTGCCGATAAGACAGACTCCCTTTAGTCTTCTCAACAAAACATAATATATATAAAAAAAAAAAAAACTTAGACGATGTAGCTCAGTTGGTATTTGATAATCACATTGTATTTTAAGTACCGTAGGTTTGAGTCTGGATAACCACATTATGATTAGTTAGTACTGTTATGTCTTTGTACTTCCCCGTCAACACCTTATAAGACACCTGGACCTATACCTGTCTATATAAAAAGGCGCTAAATTATTCTGATTTGTTTCCTCCACACATTTTCATATAATTGAATAATAGAATCAGCCCCTTTGGCGTACTTCAGTTGGTACTCAGGTTGAGACATTGTGTTTAGAAAGATGCATGTTCGAACCGGGATACGCGCAGTGGGTGTATTACTGCTGTCCGGGTCAATAATGGCTTGCCATTGTACCCGGCCCAATTGGGAGTAGATGGTTACTACTCCGGTTTGCAGTATACATCTTGTGTACGCTCTGTCTAACGTCTTACCAACCTAGGAAGCCCTTGAGTACCTGAATTTACATCCTCCACGTAGTTCTATAGGGCAGAGTCAGTAGAAACCTTCAAGGCCAAGGATTTTGTCTCTTGTGTTTGAATAATAGAAACATGTAACAGAAATTTAGAAGAAAAAAAGACAGACCCCTTTTAGTCAAGCAAGAAGCTTATTATTTGTCATAATAAACAATAACAAGATTTAATTACCCCGATTCTAGAGCTCCTACCGCATCTACTTAGTCTTCTAACTTTCCCAATGCGTATATTACTTAGAACATTATGGCAACGAGAAAGTACATTAAAACAAGGTAAAGTTCGTACACTTCACAAAGAACAACAAAAAAAAATATATGATCGGTTGGCATATATTTATTCGTATATATTAGTATCATCTAACTTAAATGATATCTACAACCGATAAAATTGTTTACAAAAGTGTAACTGAAATAAATCCGTTACATTTATCGACTTAGCAAGAACATACAGATTGAATTTGCTGGCCCAACTGACCTTTCTAACAGACTATGTGACAGCGTTTTATTAGCGATCATCGTAGCCAGTTAGGTCTGCAGATCCAGCCTGTTATATGTATGGATCATACCCCATTTTCTCCATCGTTTGACTGCAAAAAGTCAATGATTCAGCAATATAATTAGGTGTGCTAAGTACCTTTCAAGCTCACGCCATTATTGGAACCGTGTGATTTAATTGCTTCTTTTTCATCATGACAGCAAAAAATGCATGGTAAGCTGATTAGATAAAAGAAAGATGAAAACAAAAGGTAACATTCAGCATTCACACGTTTGCATATTACTTTATCTGCTTTTCTGGTTGTAAAAGTAACTTAGGAAGCTTTTTCTGAAGCCGCTATAAATATTATAAAACTATGGGGAAAAAATTATATTTGTTTAATTAGGGACGGCTGTTCAAGTATGATAATTGAATTTAAAGCTAGAATATGGTCCTTAGCAAGTGACAAACTAGCCAATTAGGAAGAAACTATATAAACAAATAAATCTCTAGTTAAGCACATTTAATTTTGTTAAATTAATGGTGTCATATATCTTAAACCCTAAACCTTAAACGCTTCTTATATTGTGACGTAGCTATTGATCGACACAGCTTGACGTAATTTTCATTATGGGTAATCAGGAAACAACCTCTTTATGTTTCTAACATATGTGTATAATTGCATACATCTGACTCCTCATACCCCGTCATAAGTGAAAGCCTCTAAAGTAATGGGGTAATGTTAATGTAATGGTGCCGTTATTCTGTTATGTTTACTATGTCTTTTCCAATTTTAGGTCAGGTATACCGTGAGAATTCAGAGAATCAAAATATTTTCTTCATTTTCTTTTAGGATGAATTTTAGATTTTTTCTTTCTGATCATGAAATTTTAGATTTCGATTAATGGGAAGATTGCTCAGAAGTTTAGATCCTGCAGTTAAATTGTGGCAGTTGATGTATCCTGACTTCAAAATTTTAACACTAAACTCAAACACCAAGCCAAATAATACTAAGTTTAGGTGTTCGTAGGACATAGTTCAGTTGGTGTTGGAGGGGCAGAATTGCTAGGTAGTTTAGGTGCCCAACTCAAGCAATATCTTCGTGAAAATCAAACAATACCAAAGTTTTGGTGTCCAACTCTAACGATATCTTCACGAACTAATCTTGATATCTTACATTATCATGGTCGAGTACTTTTGAGAATTGTTGTCCGCTCATTTGCAAAACAAATACATATGTAATAGTATCAAAATCTATTGTTTTAAAGTTTTATATGGATAAATAACGTTTCCGGTGCATTAGGCTTCTTTGTTTACACAGGGTTCGAGGAGGGGTCAGATCGCGTCGCGATCTGATATATGCAGCCTTACCCTACACTTTGTGCAAGAGGTTGTTTCTGCGTCTCGAACCCGTAACTTCAAAAGTAACCTTACAAATTGCTCCAAGACGCGCCCTATTATAAGTTTAGATAGATATGTGTCGTAATTCAAATTTTAATATGGTCTCATACTCAGTTATATTTTATGCAAAATCACATCTTGTCTAGACTATGATGACCATGTATGGTCATTTTCCTTTACCCAGGTACATACTGTTTATGTCTAGCTTTTTTGCTTTGTCATTGAAAATAGGTTTTAGACATACATGTATGTGAAACCACGTTATCACATGAGAGACCATCTCAATAATATTACGATCTTTCATAAGTAGTTTAAAATTTGTGAATTTTAGTTAACACTCCAAAATAAAGTTCTAGCTATGCGTTAAGTAATGTTCATTATAATAAAACTTACCCTTTAATCTTCACTTATCTTATCATTAACTAAAAGGGAATGCTCCACGACAGCCTTAATCGCTTTCATGGCAATTAGCAGCCATAATATTCATTAATTAATGGTATAAGGAAATGGAGAAGAGGACGAGAGAGAGAGTGGGGATGTGAAAGTGAAAAAGAAAGAGACAAACATTAGTATTTAATTGCGTTGCAAACACACCTCATTATTTAGACCGTGGGGTTACTCTTATCTAGAAACAAAAGGCTATAAAATAATTCAAGATTAGCAGCCCCTAAACACACGCACACGTCTACGCCTTCATTTTGTATCATCTTTTTAATTCTGCAAGTACCTTTCGGTGCCCTTCTCGAATGCTTACGAAGAATGATAAAATCCTGAAGAAAAGAAAGAAACGAATGAAACAATAAAAGTAGTTTCTGATGCAATATGCTCTTGCGTTTGCATAGAGTATGAAAAACTAGGCTTTCGCTTCTGTGTAGTATCTGGAGAGGGGTTGTATCATTTCGCAATCTGATGTACGCAATCTTATCATACACAGGGTCTCAAGAACTAGGCTTCCGCGTCTGCGTAGGGTCCGGAGAGGGGTTGGATCGTTTCGCAATCTGATGTACGCAACATTATCCTACACTTTGTGCAAGAGGATGTTTACGCGGCTCGAACCCGTGTTTGTGCAGGATCCGGAGAACTAGGCTCCCGTGTTTACGAGAGGGGCTGGATCACTTCGCAATCTAATATACGCAGCTTTATCCTTACACAGGGTCTGAAGAACTAGGCTTTCGCGTCCGGAGAGGGGTTGGATCATTTCGCAATCTGATGTACGCAAACTTATCCTACACTTTGTGCAAGAAGCTGTTTACACGGCTCGAACCCGTGTTTGTGCAGGGTCCGGAAAGAGGTTGGATCACTTCGCAATCTGATGTACGCAGCCTTATCCTACACTTTGTGCAAGAGGCTGTTTACGCGACTCGTACCTGTAAACTCAAGATCACAAAACAGCAACCTTATCAGTTGTTCCAAGTCCGGGCATCAAATGAATGAAGCAATAATGTATGTTTGTTGATTTGGGCGGCCTGTCACGTTAGAAGAAATCATATTTAAGGTTAAAATATGGTTAACGACCTAGATAGCCAACAACATGGAATGTCACGAATTTGTCCATTTTTGTTTTGCCATACTACACATTAGTTGGTACTCGCCACGTAGTCATAATGTCTAAAGACGTATTTCTTTTGGATGTAATTTGACTGTGTGCCTTTTCTTATAGACCTAACACTTTCATTCTGAAAATATTTTTCCCATATAAATAAACATATACCTCTTCTCAGCAAAAATAGCCACAGTTGATTTTTTCTTTTTACATTGTAATATTTATACTATATTTAAAAGTCAACTGTGATAATATTTTTATAACTAAAAGAGTATCGTTTTGTTTATGCACATAGATGCGTGCATGTATGTTTATGTATGTAAACATACATATAATACCTTTTATAGTGATTTGCCCTTCTAATTTTATGATGGTTGTTTATTTCATATACATAGCATGAAGGGTATGACATTTTGGTTGTCTACTTCATGTATGTATAATATTTTATATGCCATGTATCTACTTCATGTGATAGCATATATTATATCATGTATACGAAAGAGAGAAAAAAAGATTAAAATTTTGTGACTCTAATTTACTGATTCTCTCTGCTAAATTAATACACTATTCTAAATGAAATAAATAAAGGGATAATTATATTTATACCTATTGTTTAGGATAATTACCTGTAGACTCACTCTATTTTAAAATTTGACCTTCACATCTGATGTATTTTTAGACAAAATTAGAAATAAGAGTTTTCGTCGAAGTTAAAGAAAATTATCACCTTTCAACTCCACATGGTTTGGAATATTATTCCTAACTTTTTACCTTTACATGACCTATGTTTTGAAACTAAAATTATAAATTTTGTTAAGTTTAACCGAAAATTCTCTTTTCAGTTTGATTCAAAACAGATTAGGTGCAAAAATCGAGTTTTAGACTAGAAATAATTATGCCTAATGACAGGAAGTAAGTGTAAAAGTAATCTTCCAAAAGCACGCACAGTGTGGGTGTTTCAATACTGCTAGGCGAATGCCTGATTTGCGGAGGACACCTTGTGTGGATCAATGTGTAAGTCCTCACTCAACCTAGAAGGCCGCTGAACTCTTGATTTGTATTCTTCACAATACCTTTTGGGACTAGGGCTAGGGCGGTGAGAGCACTCGAATGGTCTTTATGCTCCAAAAAAAAAGATTACATCTCATACAATTGCATTTGTTAGTTTTAGAAGTTTACATCTTACCGCTTAAAATATTGACAGCACACGACTCTATTGTCTAGATAAAAGTGTCTAATTGCCTAAATGCAACCACCAGATATACCTCATCTGGTTTTGTTAGTCGTGACTCGTTTCCTTCTTTGCTTCGAATTTCTCATCTTTTTCAATCCTCCTGTCAACGTAAGGTCTTCGGTGTTCCACTCTCTGTAAGTTCTCTAAATTTGCTGCATTTCCTCAAGCATATCGATTTTAATAATTGATTGAGATGATATCTCCTGATGAGAACCATGTATTCAAGGGAATATAGCTAGCTTTATGAAGTGCAGTCGAGCCATTTCTAGTCCTCATGGTCACGCATCGAGCAACAAGTCATTAGCAAGCAAACCAATTTGAATCTCATTGTTTTCTCGCACCCTATCACGCTGGCGTATGATTCATACAGCTGCAAACTAGTTCTCTTCATCGTTTTTCCATTTCTTCTACCGGCTGATATTTACCGAGAATGGCCAACATTAGATTACCGATCAATATCATCGGTGTTTTCCATGATAAACAGGTATTTCAAATGGTATAATAACAAGCAATTTAGTACCAGGCATGGCACCAGTACGGTAGGTGATGTTAGAACCGCCTGATACGAAACAATTTTTACAACTACGGCTCCAACACTAGAGATTAGAAGTCATAAACACGGTTTCAAAAAGAAAAAATCGTAAACACGACAAGCCACTACCTATCTTCACATAGTTACAAACATACAACACAAAGGCACACAATATCCCAGCATATGCCTACAAATGAATATGTCTCGCGAAGGTAATGATATGTGCAAAAAAATGATGGTTTCAATGAAGAATTTGCTTGAAAAGACACGAACAAATTAAAAAATCATCTCTGATAGCCCCCAGCTGAGTAACCTGGAGGAGGGTAGGCAGCAGGAGGATATCCTTGTGCTTGAGGAGGGTAACCAGCAGGAGGGTATCCTTGAGCTTGGGGAGGAGGGTAACCAGCAGGAGGATATCCTTGTGCTTGCGGATAGCCAACATTGGGTGGATAAGGCTGGTCCAAGCGCGACATGTTCTGAACAGGAGGTACTGCCATTGGTTGCGGTCCAAACTTCCCATCTCGCTTGTCCATTTCAACTTTGTGCTGCGTCTGCAACACCCACAAAAGAATATTTGTACATAAGTGGAAGCTATAAGAAAACCATGAGAATTCTAGAGGTTACTTTTACAACAAGCATGCACAAAAGGGAGGCTGAAAGTATTTTCCTTTAATGGCAGCATCAGAATATTTATCTCCTGCTTACCTGCATGCATGCACAGACCCTACAAAACCAAAACCAGAAATTCATCAGTGAAACATACTTCGAAAGGCCATCAAAAGAGGTCAACGAGAAGAGAATATGTGTAAGTTCTTACGAGCAATAAACCACATCCGACAACAAATTCAATATCTGAGAAGCCTCGGAGAGTTCGTCACTGCCAACAATCATAGCCACAATTGAAAATATGCAAGCTAGTTGTTGGAGGCAGAACATGAAACCCTAGGGAAAATGGAAATGAACAATCAGCAGAGAGCAGAAAACTATGTATGGACATAGGCAAGGCATGCACATTGGTAATATCTTTCCAGCACATACATACACACACGAGAGAGAGAGAGAGAGAGAGAGAGAGAGAGAGAGAGAGAGAGAGAGAGAGAGAGAGAGAGAGAGAGAGAGATTACAATAATGCAATTGTCACATCGTGTTGTTTGAATGTTGAATTCGTCTTGCAATAAAAACCGAGTAGAGGCCACAGAATTTCCAAAGCACAAGAAAACCTGAAATGTGAATGCACATCGGCTTTTTCAATCATTTGCAATGGAAAGCAATATGTAGCTGAAATTAATATCAATCGACAAATACAGTTGTATTATGCTGCTTATTTGTTTAACATGGTTTCAGTCATCATGTCTAATTGGAATTACATCAGCTGGCAGTAAGGAATATTTAGATTACCTCTGTAGCAAGGCAAAATTCGGGGCACTTACTTTCTCCACACCTGCCACTGCAAGGCATATAACCTGCACAGCATACATACCTGCAGCAAAGAAGAAAACATTAACCAAACAAAATTATTGAATCAAATAAGAATAAGGCAGTTCGTAAGACCATCAATTACCTTGACATGTCATTGTAAAGAGCCCGTTTCCGAAGCATATAAGAAACACACGGCCCACTGCAAATTTGAATCTCTTTGAATACACATTTTTAATACAATAATCAATCTGCAGATGCAGAGTGTACAATTGTAAACATGCTTATCCTATCCAGGGAACCACTACCATATGCGACATATGAGAACATCTCCTTCACAAAGAAGAGCACCCACAAAGAGAAGAGCACCCATAGAGAGAAGAGCCACCACCATTTAGCATTTTGTTCTCGTCAGGATAGCAAGTTTGTTGACAAATAGCATGTTAAATGCACATACTGATTTTACTCTAAAAGTAGCACAGGAACAAGAACAAGTCGATTCAATTTTCCCTCAATGTTGAGCAAACAGATACCGAAAACCAGACAGTCAATCAGCCGTACTAGATTTTCGTGGACTGCTCTATCAATGTACTCCAACGAAAAACAAGTCTAGCTTTTTTTTTCTCAATTAGGAGGTAACTGATCCAAAATAAAGTAGACACTCAACCAACTTCACGAGTTTTTGGTAGAATGTACTCGCAATGTCCTCAACCAAAAACCAGTTACTCAATTGTTGAGCAAACTAATCTAAGAAAACCAGAATCACAAATCAATTTCTCCACCAGGGATACTGGCAGGCTTGATGCTACATAGGTGGAATCGGGAATTTGATATACGATACTTAAACTATTTTTTCTCAATTACATAAAGAACTTGAGAATCATAAAGTGACATCATAACGGACACGAGGCCTTCTAACATTGACTATTGTTATGCCATTATCCTATTAGCCTCTGATATGTGTTTATCATTAAAAAAGAACAAATTGCAAAGTATGTTATAGTAACTATAAGATCCAAGTTAGTGATGTGACAATCTGGCAATGTATTTCTAGAAGTAAGAAATAAGACAATTAACTAGATTGCTTAACGGATGTCAATTTTGTCAAATAAAGTGGTGAAAGTATTAGATTAAGCATAAAACAAAATGAGTCCGATGCATAATCAGTGTCCACATCAAAAGAGCATTAAAAGAAGAATCAGCAATATTTTCCCATTTGATTATATAATTTCGACCTGAATTCCATTTTTTAGTTCACATTAGAAGACTATTCCTAATAATTGAATACCATCAAAGAAGGATTATGTCCTCATTTCTTTCGAGTTACATAAAGCAAATAATGAAATGCATTTGACTAGTGGAATACACGATTGAAACATGTGATTAGAGTCTCCTGATAAAATGATCCTCTGCGAAAACTTACAGGAGCACGCCTGACAAGTTTGAAGATCATATATATATATATATATATATATATATATATCTGTGTGTGTGTGTGAAGAGAGAGGAGAAGAAGAAGAAAGAACAAAGAAGAAGAAGATAACGCAAAGAAGATCAACTTGAAAAGCAGATGGAAAAGAACAAGTGCATGAACAAGTAATTAAAGTAGGAACTGAAAGACTAATAAGATTTCTTGAAGTGAAAACACAAAGAAATTACATCAGAGTTGCAGATAAACCATCACTCTAGCTATCCTAACAAAGTACTTACATAGAGGAATGCAACTTAGAAGGAATGTCATGACTTGAGGAAATAAAAGAAATCATGGTATACATTTTTCTTTTTTAATAATCCTTATGCAGGTTAAATGACCTTTTATAACAGTCATTCAATTGATCAGCTATATCTAGGTCTATGTCTTGTCTCCTTTCCACATTATTTTCCAGTCAGTGTATATGAGCAGATCACAGATTCATTACATTTCAGTCAAGATTATAATAGCCACTAAAGTAGCACAAATTACCAATTACATACAACTGCAATTGTCCACAAATTTTGGATTTTTTTTTTTTTTAAAAAAAAAAGCAATTGTCCGCAATGTATCACCAAAAGGCAAAAGTTGAACTAAAACTGAATATATTGACTGCAAAAGTGAACAGCGAAATGCGCAGGATAGAATAAATAATTATATGATGAAGCTTGCAAGAAAGTTGAATTGACACCAAGATATGATAAACGGCAGCACAACATGAACCAACTGCCTCCTACAGTGGACTCTAACAATCTAAGACGAGAACACCGTTGGAGAAATTGAGGTAAATTGGAAAAGTTTGGCAAATGGGTTTGTCAAAAGTTGACAACCACAATACTTTGAGCTTAATTATGATTAGTGTTCGTTAATCAAAAACGAAAACTAATAATTTCTAAATTATCTATGTAACAAGTAGATGACTTTAGGCTTTTGAATCACTCGATTCCGATACCAGGTGAATGAGAAATTAATGCTCAAAGTTGGAGTAAAATTGGAAGGAAATTGGAAAAGTGGTGATGTGGCCTCTTGAGGAGTCAACACATCACCCTTTAAGTGGAATACCACATTGGTCACTTGAAATGAAAGAGCCAGCCACCATATATAGTTCAAGATGGAGCTTTCTAAAATGTGCCCTTGGGCATGAGAAGTTTTTGACGGAGTCAGGACGCAGCTCAGGCAAGGTTCACCACACACGCGCACGCGCGCGCCACCGCCGCCGCCCGCCCGTCCGGCCGGCTCGGCTCGGCTCGGCTCGGGCTCGTGGCTCCGGCTCCGGCTCATTCTTGTCTTTTTGGAGAAATTTTCTTTTACATTTTTCCAGAAAAATAAATTAAGTGATCCAACGGTTGAAAAATTTTTGATCATAACCGTTGCAAGATCTAACGGTGTAGATCGTAGTCTACGCAGATCATGATCCAACGGCTGAGATCGTATCTGGGCAGCGATTTCTTCATCTAGATCTAACGGTTGTGGATCGTAGTCTACACGGATAATGATCTAACGGCTGAGATCGTATCTGGGCAGCAGTTTTTCATCCGACGGTCTACGTTTAAAACTGCTGCAGTTGACGATCTAACGGTTGTGGATGAAAACCGTTTGATCCGACGGCTGCGGTTTAATCTGGAGATCAACCGCCATTTCCTTCCCGCCTATAAATTGCCTCCTTCTCCAGGCATTCTACAACACAACACACACTGCAATCTGCGTTTTCCACTGCTGTTCCCTCATGCTATTTTCGTTTTTGCATACTGCTGTTGCATTGTTCCAGTCCAGTTCGTTGAGAAATCAGAGCATCCCACAGGTTCGCTGAGTTCTTTACGTTGCTGCGCCGTTTCGTATGAACTGTAGCCATTGTATCCTGGGAGACGTTTGCTGTTTTTCGGTTGGGCACTTCGTACCGGAGCAAATCGTTTTAAGGACAGAGTCCTTAGACTCGCCTCGGTTTTGCTTGCATTTTGTCAATTTGCACAATCGCACACTGTACACTTTTTATAATTACAGTTTGTAACATTCTTAAGACGATTTCGTTTATATATACTGTAATCTGTTTCGTGTTGCGATCACAGTTTCTATTGGTACGAAACTAATCCGTTTCGTGTTCTGTTTCTGTATCATCCCACAGAATCTGAAATGGAGAACGAAAGTTCGAACTCCTTCAATGGCGTGCACCTTGGTCCGTCCGAGGAAGTGAACAATGCTGTTCCAGTTGCACCCGCTGCCATTCCTGCTCCTGTTCCGGTTGTTGGACAGGCGGAGAAACCAGAGAAGTTTGGAGGCAGTTACTTCAAACGATGGCAACAAAAGATGCTGTTCTTTTTGACAACTCTGGGGCTGGCCAAAATGCTGACCGAGGATCCTCCAGTGGTGATACCAGTCGAGGATCAAAACGTGAATATGCAGAATAGCTTGATGGCTGAAGCATGGAAATATAGTGATTATGTCTGTTTGAGTCATATTTTAAGTTGTCTCGATAATACTCTGTATGGACTGTATAGTACCTTTAAGACTGCAAAATCTTTATAGCAGGCTTTAAACAAAAAATACAGGACAGAGGTTGCTGGTGCGAAGAAATTTATCATTGGTAAATTTCTTGATTTTAAGATGACTGATTCTAAAACTGTTGTTTCTCAGATTGAGGAACTTCAGATGTTAGTGGCTGAAATGGAAGAAGAGGGTATGTCCCTTAGTGAATCTTTCCTTGTTGCTGCTGTGATTGAGAAGCTACCTCTTTCGTGGAGGGAATTCAGGAGCTATCTCAAACATAAGCGAAAGGAGATGTCCTTGGAAGATCTGATTGTTTGATTGCGTATCGAAGAAGACAATCGCAGATCTGAGAAGAAGTTTGCTCAATTTTCTGGTCAGGCAAAGGCTCATGTCACAGAGGCGACGAAGAAAAAGAAAGGCAAGTTGGGAGTGAACAACAAAGGCAAAGAGATCGCCAAAAAGTTCACAGGAAATTGCTACAATTGTGGCATTCAGGGGCACCGGAGCAGTGACTGTCGCAAGCCAAAGAAGAGGCAAGAGAAAGCGAAGGCGAATCTGGTTGGTGCAATAGAAGATCTTGATCTTTGTGCTGTTGTGAGTGAATGCAACATTGTGGGTAATCCGCGCGCATGGTGGTTGGACACGGGAGCTACGAGACATGTTTGTGCAAGCAAGGCAATGTTCACCGAATACAAGGCCGTTGATGGTGCACAGATTTACATGGGAAATGATGCTTCATCGAAGATTGAAGGTAAAGGAAATGTTGTTTTGAAGTTGACTTCTGGAAAGTTTCTGACTCTGCAGAATGTTCTGCATGTTCCTGATATTAGGAAGAATTTGATTTCTGGCGCTTTGATGGTGATGCATGGGTTTAGACTTGTGTTAGAGTCTAACAAAGTTATCATTACTAAGAATGGGTTGTACTTGGGAAAGGGGTACTTGGTAGACAGAATGTTTAAGTTAAACGTTATGACCATTGTACCTAAGAAAGAAAAAGTTGAGCCCGTAGTGGCTAATGAGAATGCATCTACTTGTGCTTATATGCTTGAGTCTTCTTGTTTATGGCATTTACGTTTGGGACACGTTAATTACAAATCAATTCAAAGAATGATTAATCTTGATTTGTTGCCTAAACTGAATTTGACTAAGAAAAAATGTCAAGTTTGCGTTGAAGCGAAAATGACTAAGGCTCCTTTTCCTTCGATTGAAAGAAACACTGAAATGTTAGATTTAATTCATACAGATGTGTGTGATTTAAAGTTTGTGCAAACAAGAGGTGGTAAAAAGTACTTTGTAACTTTTATTGACGATTGCACTAGATACTGTTATGTTTATTTGCTAAGTAGCAAAGATGAGGCTGTTAATGCTTTTAAGGATTATAAGAATGAAGTTGAAAATCAACTTAGCAAACGAATTAAGATAATTCGTAGTGATAGAGGTGGTGAATATGATGCACCGTTTAATGAATTCTGTTCAGAACATGGCATTATTCATCAAACGACTGCACCATACTCACCTCAATCCAATGGTATTGCTGAACGCAAGAATCGAACTCTTAAAGAAATGATGAATGCTATGTTGATAAGCTCGGGTTTACCTCAGAACTTGTGGGGGGAATCAATTCTCTCTGCCAATGTCATTCTAAATAGAATTCCATCTAAAAAGATGGATAAGACCCCTTATAAACTTTGGAAAGGTTATAAACCTAGTTTCAAAAACTTAAAAGTGTGGGGGTGTCTGGCTAAGGTAGCAGTACCTAAACCAAGACAAGTCAGAATAGGGCCCAAAACAATTGATTGTATATTTATAGGATATGCAACAAACAGTAGTGCATATCGATTCTTGGTGCACAAGTCTGACATCCCTGACACACATGAAAATGTTGTCATGGAGTCAATAAATGCAGTGTTTTCTGAAGATGTCTTTCCAAAGAAAGATAGAAATGATAAAGAAGCCAGTACGAGTAAGCGAGCTCGGGATACAACGACTCAAGAAATTGACGAACCCCGTCAAAGCAAACGAGCCAAAATATCGACATCATTTGGACCAGATTTTCTAACCTACATGGTAGAGAATGAGCCAAGGACCTTTTCAGAGGCGATGTCAACACCAGAAGCTTCGTTCTGGAAAGAGGCAATCAACAGTGAGATAGAATCTATTCTTCAAAATCACACTTGGGAGCTGGTCAATCTTCCACCAGGAAGTAAATCACTCGGATGCAAGTGGATTTTCAAGAAAAAGTTAAAAGAAGATGGATCTATCGACAAATACAAAGCGCGGTTGGTAGCCAAAGGTTATCGACAAAAAGAAGGGTTTGATTTCTTTGACACTTACTCACCAGTGACAAGGATTACATCAATCAGAGTGCTAGTCGCGATTGCAGCAGTCTATAACTTAGAAATCCATCCGATGGATGTTAAGACGGCTTTTCTGAACGGCGATTTGGAGGAGGAGATATACATGGAACAACCAAAAGGGTTTGTTGTGCCAGGACAAGAGAAGAAAGTTTGTAAACTTGTTAAGTCTTTGTACGGACTTAAACAAGCACCAAAACAATGGCACTTGAAGTTTGATCAAGTAATGATGACAAACGGCTTCAGGATCAACGAGTGTGACAAGTGTGTTTACATCAAAAACACACTTAATGCCTATGTGATAGTATGTCTCTATGTAGATGATATGTTAATCATGGGCAGTACTCGTGACATCATCTTGAATACCAAGAAGATGTTAACACGGAATTTTGACATGAAGGATATGGGGGTTGCCAATGTTATTCTAGGAATAAAGATTTCTAGGGTAACTGAAGGATTGATCATGTCACAAAGTCATTATATTGAGTCCGTTCTCAAACGATTCAATATGTTTGATGCAAAACCAGTAAAAACCCCACTTGACTTAAGTATGCACTTAAGGAAGAACCGAGGTGAACCAGTAGCTCAATTGAAGTACTCACAAGTGATTGGAAGTCTAATGTACATAACGAACTGTACAAGACCAGACTTAGTTTGTTCAGTAAACAAATTGAGCAGGTTTACCAGTAATCCAAGTGAAGATCATTGGAAAGCTCTAAATAGAGTAATGAGGTACCTCAAGTACACAATGAACCTTGGATTACACTATACAAGATATCCAGCAGTATTGGAAAGATACTGTGACGCAAACTGGATATCAGATTGCAAAGACTCTAAATCCACGAGTGGATATTTATTCACAGTTGGTGGTGGTGCTGTCATGGAAATCCACTAAGCAAACGTGCATAGCTCGATCCACAATGGAAGCTGAGTTTATAGCATTAGACAAAGCTGGAGAAGAGGCTGAATGGCTTCGAAATTTTTTAGAGGACATTCCATGTTGGCCTAAGCCAATTGCTCCTATCAGCATACACTGTGACAGTCAGTCAGCTATAGGACGAGCTCAAAGCAGCATCTACAATGGTAAGTCACGACACATACGTCGGAGACATAATACCATTAAGCAGTTGATCTCTAATGACGTGATTTCCATTGATTACATAAAATCAAAGGAGAATCTTGTGGATCCGCTTACAAAAGCTTTGCCTAGAGATCAAATGTCAAAGTTGACAAACGGAATGGGACTTAAGCCTACAAAGCGTGAATCTTTGTAGCGGTAACCCAACCTTGTTGACTGGAGATCCCAGAATCTTGGTTCAATGGGAAAACTAAGTTATAAGGGTTCAGTTAGCACTTACTCATTCCGTTAAACAAAAGTGCTATCTGCACAGAACCGTTAGGTTAAGCTAATGCTTTTAATGATGTCCTATATCTTGATAAATCAAGTGGGGTATGGCAGAATACTCTTGATAGGAGTCACCTATGTAAGTGTGAAGTGGGGCCGCTTCTATGAGAATTCTGAGAGGCAAGAATTCTCTAATACACTTTCTGAAACCAGGTTGTTTATGGCCAAAATTAACACAACCATGAGAACCAATAAGGGGTGTCAAAGGAAATGTTGTGTGAGTATCATTGTCTAGGTTCACAATAAAGGCTGATAGTTCAAGACATCAGGTCACTAACCAGCTGAGTGGATCCCATGGTATATCACTAAGAAAGGTTCAAAGCCAGAAGCTACCTCTTCTGATGCAACATATCCTTGTCTGATTTCTCGATAGAGTCTGCATCTGCATCTGCATTAATTTTCATTCATGTGGGGGATTGTTGGAGAAATTGAGGTAAATTGGAAAAGTTTGGCAAATGGGTTTGTCAAAAGTTGACAACCACCATACTTTGAGCTTAATTATGATTAGTGTTCGTTAATCAAAAACGAAAACTAATAATTTCTAAATTATCTACGTAACAAGTAGATGACTTTAGGCTTTTGAATCACTCGATTCCGATACCAGGTGAATGAGAAATTAATGCTCAAAGTTGGAGTAAAATTGGAAGGAAATTGGAAAAGTGGTGATGTGGCCTCTTGAGGAGTGAACACATCACCCTTTAAGTGGAATACCACATTGGTCACTTGAGATGAAAGAGCCAGCCACCATATATAGTTCAAGATGGAGCTTTCTAAAATGTGCCCTTGGGCATGAGAAGTTTTTGACGGAGTCAGGACGCAGCTCAGGCAAGGTTCACCACACACGCGCACGCGCGCGCCACCACCGCCCGCTCGCCCGTTCGGCCGGCTCGGCTCGGGCTCGTGGCTCCGGCTCTGGCTCATTCTTGTCTTTTTGGAGAAATTTTCTTTTACATTTTTCCAGAAAAATAAATTAAGTGATCCAACGGTTGAAAAAATTTTGATCATAACCGTTGCAAGATCTAACGGTGTAGATCGTAGTCTACGCGGATCATGATCCAACGGCTGAGATCGTATCTGGGCAGCGGTTTCTTCATCTAGATCTAACGGCTGTGGATCACAGTCTACACGGATCATGATCTAACGGCTGAGATCGTATCTGGGCAGCAGTTTTTCATCCGACGGTCTACGTTTAAACTGCTGCAGTTGACGATCTAACGGCTGTGGATGAAAACCGTTTGATCCGACGGCTGCGGTTTAATCTGGAGATCAACCGCCATTTCCTTCCCGCCTATAAATTGCCTCCTTCTCCAGGCATTCTACAACACAACACACACTGCAATCTGCGTTTTCCACTGCTGTTCCCTCATGCTATTTTCGTTTTTGCATACTGCTGTTGCATTGTTCCAGTCCAGTTCGTTGAGAAATCAGAGCATCCCACAGGTTCGCTGAGTTCTTTACGTTGCTGTGCCATTTCGTATGAACTGTAGCCGTTGTATCCTGGGAGACGTTTGCTATTTTTCGGTTGGGCACTTCGTACCGGAGCAAATCGTCTTAAGGACAGAGTCCTTAGACTCGCCTCGGTTTTGCTTGCATTTTGTCAATTTGCACAATCGCACACTGTACACTTTTTATAATTACAGTTTGTAACAAACACAACCACAGAAATGTCCATAATCGAACAATGTACGAGATACAGCATCTTCTTACTCCAGACAATCACAGTCTAATGACTGACATGTTACAGTATGATTAAAGATATTATAAACCACACCAAGGCATTACTAGCCTGGACAGACGATAAATGTAAACCTACATTAACAACGAAGAGTCTAATCAGCACAATATTAACTCAAGGACAATAAAAGGGGAAAATGGAGATACACATTAACCGACCGTAAGAAGATTTTACACGATCGTTCAATTTTCCACAAATCTGACCAAGTCAAACCTAGTAAATGCAAGTCAGGACATCAGAAACGGATTCCTAAGTGATCTAAACACGTTAACAAGAGGAAATACAGATCAAACCATCCAGATCAGACTTAAACTACAAGCGAGAAACCAAAAACCACATCTATATTTACCACCAAAGCGCGAGGCAGCAATCTGCAAAAATATACAGCAAATCATCAGCACATTTAAGCGAATCATATACTGAAAAACAGATTATAAATAAACAAGAGGAAGTAGTAGCTTACAAGGAGTATCGACTTTGATGGTGCTCATAAGATCGGTGTGCCAGAGGTTCCGATAGTTCTGCCGGAGCTCCAACTTTTCCATGTATTGCTGTGACGCCATTCCAATTTCACAGAAATCGCGACGGAGGATTAAGAGAAAAATAAGCCCTGGGAATTCTGCAGTTAATTTACGTCTGTATAAATTCCTAGCAGAAGAATAGTAAGAGTTCCTTTAAACGGAAGAAGTAGACGGTATTTATACAGGGTAGACTTGTTGTGGGCTAAGCCCAAGTCAAGCCAGACTTGTCGATGCCTACAGTCAAACTTTTTGGATACTTCCGCGGTGTACTTTGGAGGAAAAGGATATTGCCAGAGCAATTGCTATGCCGCCAGAACAATTGTTTGAGTAAATGCCACTTGAACCCTTCAAATTAGAACCCATTAATTCCTTGACAATGGCAAGTGATGGAACAATTTAAAGAGAAAATGTTCACTTCAGAGACGGAAACTTATACATAATACACATATTATATAATAGAAAATATTTTACAACAAGAAATAATATGTTAGTTCAAGTTTTAGATGTGTTGAAGAGTCTTATTAAGCTTAAAAGATCGATTCACATTGCTCAAAAAAAATACAAAAATAGAGGAGATCAATTCATAATTTTCTATCTTCTGAGGGGTAAATATCAATAAGTCAATCATACTCACTATATCTCAATGGCATCAAAAGCTATCGTTAGGGTCTGGGAAGGTAAGTGGCAGACAAACAATACATTTATCCCAATAGATAGAGAGTTTGATCCCAGTGTGGCCTCTGGCTCTATATGTATCTGCATAAATGACGCAAAAATAGGAATATGATGTGCTAGTATGTTAGTGAGAGAATTTAATAAACACAAATAGGAAGATTTCGATATTAAAATACTCATAAACATGTATATGCACATATAATGCAAGACAAAGACAAACAAAAACACAAAAGTGCAGAGTCAACCTAAAGCGTAGATAATATCTAAACCCTTAAATATACTCGAAAGTGTCCCTATATCCTGTCTAAACATCGTTAACCTTAATCATCTCCTTCATAAACTATTATCATGGATGTCCTCAGAGATGTGCAAATCTAGTAGGTCATGCCTAATCCGCTCATCTCAAATCAGTTTGAGACTGTCTTTATTCATCTTTCCCTTTATAACGAGACTTTCAAATGCTTTGACAGACGTCGTGGTCTGTCTCCTGCTGACATGCTCAAACCATCTCAACATCCACTCTTTTATCTTATCTGCTAGTCATTCCCAACATTTCTCGAAATACCTCATTTCTCAGGGGTGAATAAAGAAGTTAAAATTTCAGGGGTCTTTGTGGAATATGACTCTAATTTGACTACTTGTAAAACCTCAAGTCCTTGATCAAAAGAATAAAAGAAAAGGAAAAGGGGGGGTGGGGTGGAAACCTCAACTCCCCACGGGCACCCGGTTTCAAAGTACAACAGTGACATTCCAAATCCAAAGCACTGATCATCTCATCTAGGGCTTTGATACTAAATTTCCCCAAAATCAAGGTCATTTCTCTTTTCTCTCCATTCTTTCGATTGATACTGGAGTATCTGCGTTTCAATTGTAATTGAGAGTTTTAAGGATTTAGTTTTTTTATTCTAAGAAAATTTTCTCGTTTTTCCCCTTTTGCATTAAAAACACATTCCAACTTCATCACTTTTGATTTTTCTTTTTTGTGTAGGCAGATGTCTTATGTGCGAGATGGAAGGTGACTCCATTGCTAGTGATAAATTTGATTTCTTGTGCTTTTGATTTTGGGCAGTTTTGTTTCCCTTTGATAAATAAATGCCTTTGACTAGATTTTTCTTCATATATATATGTATGTTAGGGGCGATAGGTCTGTCTCCCCTCGAAGCTCTTCATCCCCACGCAGGAGTCGTCATTCGAGATCATTGTCAAGGTCCCGGAGGAGCCGCTCCCGGTATATTGTATATATAGCTCTGGGATAATTATGTTTTTTTACACCAAACATATTTACTTTCTTTTTATTCAAGAAATAGCTAGTTTCTTAGTGAAACTAAGTGAAGGGAAGACATCTAGAATTTAAATGGAGGGATAGCATGTGAATAGTAAAGGTTTTGTTGTGCTATAAAGTTATAATTATGTAATTGCTAGCTAATTCGCTATAGAAACTTGTTTTGTTGATGAAATTTTATTGTGTCGTATACAGTTTATCTTTTGTTTGTTGCTAATTATAGTTTTCGAGGCAAGCCACATGAAGGATAAAATAAAGTATGTATAAGTCGTATGGGTTATGCAAGCAATCCCCGTTTTTGGAATTAACTTTTACGGCTGTATTATTGTATCATGGAATTAAAAGTTTTGCATTTGTCTTGGCACATTAAGTGGACCAGTTACTTTAGGGTGAATTCCCTTTAATTCTGTTAGTATGCAGTTTATATCTTTGTTCACACATCCCTTTGATATCTAAGTTTCTTGCCTCAGGAGTGCTGACTCTGGCGATGCTTTAAATCCTGGGAATAATCTTTATGTGACTGGGCTTTCCACTAGGGTTACCACCCGTGAGCTTGAGGACTTCTTTGGCAAGGAAGGGAAGGTACTAGTATGTTGTCTAATTTTCTTACCGTGTTCAGAAAGTATGCCAACTGTTTAAGATGCCGTTTCTCTTAGCTGTGATGTATTTCTGGATTCTTTTATTCTTTTGTAATGGTGCCTGAGTGGACCAGCAGTGGAAGATGTAGATAATCGAAAGGTCCTGCAATACACCCTTGGTACATATATTTGTTCAGATCTGCTTACAGTCATCAAATTCCATTTGATGTGACTTAGGAGTCTTAGTGACTCAGACTTGGACTCCATTGGCGATTTAGTCAAGATTTAGTCAATTACATTAGCTTTTCCTGATTAAGCTTGCAGGCGTTGAATAATTCTTGCTGCTATATATGGCAAATTTTTAATGCATCATTTGACCGCTGCTGAACATATCAGAATTAATTTTCGTCTTTGATTTGGGATTTTATTCTGTGGAAGTTGATGTGATTGAATGTTAAATTCTTAAGTTATGACCCATAAGTAGGTAAAATACATGCAAGTTAAAGGATCTTTTATTTAGATATAAATCCTTTCTTGTAACTGCTTTTGTTGTATTATCATTTTCCAGGTCTTGGAATGCCAGCTTGTGACAGACCCTCACACGAGAGAGTCTCGTGGATTTGGCTTTGTAACAATGGAGACAAATAAAGATGCAGAACGGTGTATCGAGTATCTTAACCGGTCTGTTTTGGAAGGCAGATTAATTACTGTGGAGAAGGTATTCTTTTCCCCTTTGAGCTGCGATACACTGTTGAGGTTCTTGCAATGATTTATGATGTACAGTTCTTGTCTTTAGCATTGTTGCCTGATAACTTTTGGCAGCAGGTCTGGTCTCTGTTGCTCGGTCGAATTCGAATTTTAAGCTCTAAAGTCTAACATGATCCTTTCACGATTCGCGGTCTTCATCGACATTTGAAACTCATCGAAAGAATTCGCCTATATCCCAGAGGGTTGCATGACTTTAAATTCCATTTCTCCATCAGTAACCATTCTGATATTGTAAACTAGTGGCTGCTTCAGTTTTTCTGATTTTGTTTAGCATCTGAATTCCGGGTAAAGGTTTGTCTAACTCCTGAATTAAGAGCAATGCATTTTTGTCGAACTCACAATGTAGTGAAGTAGTGAATTTCTTTGCTTTTGATTCACTTTTAGACTTCTTAAATTGTTTTGGTATTGCATTTGAGCGATCAGTTTAAACTCTAGTTCTTGGTCATTCTGTCTAATTCATCCAAAGCTTTAGTAAAGTTACCTTAATTCACTCAAATGCTAACGTAAAGTAGCTTTTGGGGAGTGACGTACGATGTATATGCTGGGGGTTGGGAAAATGTGGGGTGATTAATTATAGATTATTCCTTCCAAAGAGAAATTTTAGATTACTCAAAGTCAGATTTGGTATAGGTTGGCACTGTGATAGGTATGGGTTGTATTACGCATACTGGTCGTTTTTTTAGTTGCATATACTACGAAACCTGAATGACTATTTGGTGTCAGGGTTGTCGCTCTTGCTTTACGGCCTTTTATGATCACAGCGGTTGAAAGTTTTTTGTGCTAGCGATAGTGTTTCATTAGGTCTAGGTTGGCTTTTGGCTTTTTGACCATTGCTGGCATCTTCATATGGCCTTTTCTGGGTGGGGAGAATGGCCTTGTACAAAAGTTAGTTGGTATTGTGTGGTATTTGCCTAACAAAATATGATGTTTATGCTCTTTCAAAGGGGGGAAACTGATGCTTGTGCCATTAATATAAATGACAAACTAGATGCTAGTTATAAGTCAAAATACTGTAATCAGTTGATCTGAAATTGAAGTAACGATATCCTTTTTTTCCGCTGCTTTTCATTATTATGATAAGTCCGTTGTGGAGAATGATGCTGCTGATTTTTAAATTTGAGTTTCATGGTAGTGTTTTAATACAAACCAAAGCATGATTTTCTTGATAGTTAAGACATAAAGAATCCAATAAGATGATAGTTACACCTGCGCTGTTTTTTCCCCTCTCCATGTGTAATGGATCATGATTAGCTTTGAGAAGATTAGCCTCTTCTGTCATGTTCTTGGGATAATATATCTATGCTTTCTGGATAAGTTTATGATGAAGCTTGTTCTACATAGGCTAAAAGGAAACGTGGAAGGACACCCACCCCTGGAAAGTATCAAGGTATCGGACCAAGACGAGGTAAGTGTGCATATACTGAAAAGCAATAGGGTTTTGGTCGATGATGAGCCAGTTTGATTACTTGCTTTGACATTGTCACTTATAGGACAAGGACATGGACCAAGACGGTCTCGTAGCCGCAGCTATTCACCTCGTGGACGGTACAGTAGAGATCCTTATCCCAGGGATCGTGAGAGGCCACGGTACAACCCTTATGAGAGATACAGAAACCGTTCATCCTCCCCAAGAAATAGGAATTACTCCCGAGCATATTGACTGATGTAGTTTCTCGGTTTTTGTTTTCGTTGTTTCTGAAGTTTTTCTGGATTTGGACTTTGCTCCTGTTTGACAATCTCATCTCTGATGACATTATTAGTAAGTGTACTATTTTAGGAATATCCATCTGGTGCTTGTGTGTTATGACTATCTTAATATCGGAACTTTTCTGTTTGTATTTATTAAATTCCTTCATTAATACACTAACACACCATATCTCTATTATTGTGTCATCTATGCAGCTACATATAGAGTCGGGGTCTCGCTGGAAGCAAACTCTTTATCATTTGGGATGAAGATATTGTTTGCCTATCTCTCATCCTCTCCAGACTCTATCGATAGTTTTTGATGTTATTAGGATATACTAGGTATTGGATCTGTTTATGATGATGAAGAAGGATTTGAATTTATGGAGTTTCCTGACCCTAGCAGATGCATAGCGTGCTTGAGATTGTTGTTATTTTTGAAGTCTGAAGTGTGCGTTATGACATATTAACATGTTGGCAAGCGTTCATGTTGTATTTATAATTGTAGGACTGCGCTAGTTTTAAAATTTTTTTAGTCATTTTATTTGAATGTGATGATCACCACGTACGATACAACGATGACCGTGTAGCGATGCAAAGATCTTGAATACCTTATCTTAGTCGTTTAAAACTACAGATTCTAATTGGACTATCATAAGTTGTCTTTTCTTTTTTCTTTTTAGTTTTAATTGATAGGTAGCTTTTAAAATGATATAAAAAGAAAACAACTAGGATGATATTTTTCATACTCTCTGTCGGGATGTTTGGCTTATGTGGAGTAAAAAAATCGTAACTTCCTTTTAAAGTAGTAAGAAAGGAATAATGTCGCAACAAATATCAAGCGACAAAAAATCTGAATAAGTTTGCATTCTGCAAATGATTACGAGAAAGAACTAAAAATGCTTAAGTAGATAACAAATAAAAAAAGAAAACAAAAAATTGGATTTCATGTAATCCTTTTCTTTAATGGGGTCAAATCATTATCACGTTGATTATATATACATACATATATATACACACAGAGACAAACACACGTATACATAGTTGACGCCGTCAAAAAAAGTAATAGTTACAACAGAATGATATCTTCTAATTTCAAAGCATATGATTTAGTTGTGGTCTTTTATAAAGCTTTGATGAGGAGTGGGTTCTCCTCCCACGAGGCCCCTTAGCCAGGTGAGATGTAAATCGAGGGATGTGCTCCACCGGCAGCCCTGCAAAGGGAGAAGACACACGAGACTCAGCCAGTCCAGAGGCAACCCTTGTAATATTTCAACAAGGGTTGTCTCCACACGGGCTCGAACTCGGGACGTCGGGGTTCTAGCCCCAATCATCTTTGCCACTTACTACTGGACTATGCCCCTGGGGGCTGGTCTTTTATAAAGCTGATCACACACGTAGGGAGACAAGATCTTATCACCCGCAATTTCTTCATCTCTCTCTTTACTGCACGACACGTGTCAGCAGGGAATAATGAGGCTAGATGCGGGTGATCTTTATTTAGTCTTACCACTTTTTGCTACATGTCATGCAGTGAAAAGATGGGTGAGGAAATTGTGGTGAATAGATCCAAACCCACACGTAGGATCATCTGTTTAACTCCACATGTGGTCTTCTAAAAATACATTAGACCCCACATATGACACTCATTATATCGTTAAAGAAAAAAAGAAAAAAGCAAACCAAGATTATCTGAGCCCGAAAGATATAGTCCCATTAACATAACCGGTACTTATATGAATGATATTTTACTTCATATGTCGAGACTTTGCAAGTCGGAGGGGAGCGATAGCCTTCAACTCTGTTACATATTATAGATAGACCAACCAAAAGACGTTTCTGGTAAACTAGACTTCTAATTTTATACAGGATTCGGGGAGGGACCGGCAGCCTTATCTTATACTTTTTTGTACAAGAGACTGTTTCTGAAGTTCGAACACGTAACTTAAAAGTCACAGAACAGCAACTTTACCAGTTGTTCCAATGTCCGCCTTCGAACAACTAAATACTTACCCTACACACACATATATGGTAGTTCACGATTGAATAGTGTCATAACAGTCTAATAACAATTAATAAGGATTGGATAAATAACCTAGAACAGAATTATGGTTATGGTTTTAAAACATTGTAGTTTTATGTTCATAAATAAACAAAAAAAAAAATAGTTTTATGTTGAACCCTCAATATCTATAATCTTTAGGCCTTGGTGTTAAGATTTAACAATACTTGAATATCTAATCTTGAGTATCTTATATATTCGGGATAGGATCCCCTCACCGCAAGGGGAAGCGGTGACGCATGACCGCGCGACACGTGGCAGCAAAGAGGGATGGTGAGGCTAGATGCAGGTGATCCTCATCTAGCCTCACTACTCTCTCTTACTGCCACGTGTCGTGTGGTCACAAAGGGGTGAAAAAAGTGGGGGTGGGGAGATCCAAACCCTATATATTCAGCATTGTTGCCCCCAGGGGCATAGTCCAGTGGTAAGTGGCAAAGGTGATTGGGGCTAGAACCCCGACGTCTCGAGTTTGAGTCCGTGTGGAGACAATCCTTGTTGAAATATTACAAGGGTTGCCTCTGGGCTGGCTGAGTCTCGTGTGTTCTCTCCCTTTGCAGGGCTGCCGGTGGAGCACATCCCTCGATTTACATCTCACCTGGCTAAGGGGCCTCTGGTACAGGTGGGGGGAGAACCAACTCCCTCATCAAAGCATTGTTGTCCAATTAAAGGCTAGCATCTCTCGCAGTATATATAAGCTCTTTAGCCGTCAAAAACTTCTTTTGCCTCTTAATCGCCGGAAAGATGCTTTACTTGGATTTCAAGTGATTTTTCAGTTTCGTATATAAATGTCAAGCCTTTTCCCCTTCGCTCGCTCACTTTCCCCTGTTCTTTTGAAGGTAAACTCAGGTGGGCTCCTCTTAAAGACGCTTGCAAGGTGAAACTCAACAACATTTTTTTTACATACCCGGCATTTCCTGTGTTGTGGCAAATCGTTTCAAGACTTTTAATTTGGATGCCTTCTTCTATTTAACTTTTCAAGTTGATTCATTTGCAGATGTGTGGTGACGGAAAAATTAAATTTTCTTGTTCTTTTTTCCATTGTGTTTTTGGGTTTTCAAACGGAAAACAGTAATTGAACTGAATGGAAGGATGGCCGAGTTTGAGAGAATAGCCAAGTTTAAACGAAGGTGGAAAAATGAAGGATACAGAATGGAAAAATGGGTTCTTTTGGAGTGATAATTCTAGTCTAACAAAATGTGGTGGGTATGAAAGCAAGAACAGGGTTAGGAGCTTGTTTAATCAAGTTCTTGAGGGTTTTCTTAGGGAAATTTCTACCAAGAGAAGTTGTATAAGGCCCTTGCCGGTTTTAAATTCCTCTGGCAGGACAATTGATTTATTTAAACTTTTCTGGGCCGTTAGAAATATTGGGGGATATAATGTAGTTTCGACAAAAAACTTGTGGGATGTTGTGGCAGATGAATGTGGGGTTGGTTTCGAAGAAAGCGCATCACTGAAGTTGGTTTATATGAAGTATTTGAGTGAGTTGGATCATGGATTGCAGATGGGATTAACAGACAGTAGCTGGGGGATTTGTGGGAGCAGAATTATTGAGAAACTGGAGTTAATGTCTAACAGATTAAAGAATGGCGTTGGAGTTTTGTCGGGGGCTATGGAAAGTGAGGAAGTAGATGAGGGCAAATCTGATAAGTTCGAGAACAAGATTTCTTCAGATAATAGTAAGAGATTATTGGATTGTTCTTCTATCATTAACAATAGCATTCGTCAGTCTCTAGATTGTGCAAATGCAAATGTCAGCAATGCTGGTCAGAAGGATTTTTTTGATGATAAAACTAACAAAGTAGAATCAGCCAAGCCAGTTGATAAATCGTTTTGTGAAGATCTCGGACTTTTTAAAGTTAAAGTTTGCACTGAGAATGGATATTCCTGTGCCCCATATGAGAATCCCAATCTTGTACCAGAAAAGAAGTGCATCAATGAATCCATCAGTGTTCATCACTGCTCTACCAAACTTAATGGCCATGCTTTTGATGAAAAGTTGGGTGAACTTCCTCGGATGGATGTTTCTGTATCTGTGGAAAGTGTTGTTAACAGAGCACAGTGTTCGCAGAAGAGGAAGCGAGAGTGTTTATGGGCAGAAATGCTAAACTGGCTATTGTATGTGGCAGAACATTCTGCTGATCCAGTAATTGGGAAGAAAAAAGAACATGGTAACTACCATTTTCGGAATCAGGCTTTGTTGGCTCGCAAACTACTCTTAGTAAAAAGGGACTTTGTAGATGTGGAGATATCTAATAATCAGGTAACTAGTTTTCTCCAAGATTCTCTTTTGATGTTTCTTACGCTAATCTATGTTGTACTGCTTCCTGCTTTCATGTATTTTATGTTCGAGCTGGACTAATTATTATGAACGTACATGCGTATATGACATATTGTCTGTAGGCTTCTATTTGGAGTGTTCACAAAAAGCAGGCATGGTGCTTATTTTAGTTATATATGTAATATGCGCATTTATAATATCATTGATTTGTGTAACCTGCAATGACATGCTGGATTCAAAATGCGGCAGCAGTTGCACTGAAATACGACTTTGTGAAATATTATTACACAACATAAATTGTGCCCCTTTATAGTGATGTTGGGATAACAAGGTAAAAGACACTTGATCACCTTTTACAGTGAAATAGCAAAGGAACTTTGATAAAGAGTGGAAATCTATGCAGGAAAAAAAAAAAAGAAAAAACCTATTTTATTTCCCAGGCGCATGCTGTTCTAAAGAACTTGCTCTCCATGTAAACTTCTACTTGGATAAGATGCTGACGACTTCAATAATACTATAAAAGACAATAGTCTAAATCTGACATGTATTATCCAATGAGTTTTCAGACCTTGATGTGGGGATACCAAACAAAAAGACAACTGATAAAATTTTACAATCTCTACTTTGTTCCACCATCAAAATATTAAATGCCATCCATCCAGTGAGCCTTTATGTAGTAAATTATCTGAAGAGTGAGAAATCTATCAGGAATAATAGGTCATTTGGGAAGCAGTTTTTTTCTGAAAAAAAAAAAAAAAAAACTTTAGCCCTATCCTCTGCAGGTATTTCTCTCCTTGCAAGTCTGACTGCCATATAATCTGTACGAGGAAGCCTGATCAGTCCGCGCGTTAGCTTGCAAGTTGAGGATAGATAAATCCTTGACTTCATTATTAGAAGTACAATTGTCATTGTACATGCTCGCCATATGTCTGGAAAAACCGTCTCTCATACCTTGGATCTAGGGAGTAACCAAGGAAAATTCAACCAGTTATTCTCCAAAAACAAAAACACAAAGGAATTTTGACAACTCCTAGAAATTTGTGGGAAAACATTGAATAAATTATTTCCTTTTTCAACATGTAATGTTTCAGAAAGATGTGGCCTGTTAAATTTTCTAGGTAGATAAGATCTTTGTCATATCTTCATTACTTCTGTTTCGTCCACAATATTTTTCTACTAGACCTTCTTAGGAGTTGTATCCATTATCGACTTTCCCTGTCTAAAGCACCAAATTGGTTCTTAAGCATGTTATTCTGTTTCGAGTGTTGTCGTATATCACTCTCTCAAAGTTCCATTATACTCGTTCTGTTTAGCAACTCATCAACGCTCATTCTCTCCTTTTATGCATTAGTAAAGATTTGAATATCTACCACAAGGCCTATAACAGTGTCTTAGAGTTTGTTAACGAAATATTTATTGGCTAGACACTTCTTATTAGATGACTTTAAGGATTAACTTATGCTTTTGAACTGTATACGATTGCTTTTATAAAGTAGCATCTGGTTAGAATGTTAGGCCAGTGAGTTCGAACACCTCCAGATACTTTTGTTAATGAAGTTGCTATTGCTAAGCTACTTTGGAGGAAGGTTTTTGTCATCTTTTACCTTTTGCAGATTTTTTTCCCTTGTTTTACATTGATTTCCATTTTCCAATATCTGCGGATTCCTTAATTGTTCATTTTCTCTTTTCAATTGATAACGATATCTACTACTTGAAAAAGAAATTGTTCTTGAAAAAGAAAAAGCAATGAATGACCAGTGGTGTATTATGGAAGGAAAAAGCATATATTTAACGTCTCCAGCCTTGGTCGAGCAATATTACTATGTGCCCCCTAACCACTAGGGGTTGCATCATTGTTTGCCCAAAATGGATCTTACAGTTGACATTGTATAGTTAAGGTCATTCTCATCGAAGCAAGTTTCTTCATTAATTGAAGTAAGATGGAAGTATCACAGGCATCTCCTTAGGCATTGCCTTAATTTTAGGAGTGGTTTCTGCAGCATATTAGCGAGTGATTCTGGAGCTGACTCCAACAAAAGCAGGTCTTCGTTTTGCCTAGATACTCCGGGTCTTGGCCTATCACCGTGCTGTAGAGTTTATGGTAACCAATGGACACTACTTTGAGCCCTTTTTTTTTTTTGCTCGGCAAACATAGGTACCCCATAATGACATTTGGTATTTAAGTTAAATCTTATTCTTTCAAAATACGTAACTTTACCTATGGTATGACTATTATAAGTTTGTGACTTTTGAATCTTTCACTAATGTCATTCTTTTAATATCCTACTTGACTGAGCTAATACAGATTCGCCAGATAAAATTAAGGAACATTGTTTTTCAAAATTTTCAGCCACTTTCATTCTCGTATACGGGATAGGATCACCTCACCGCAAGGGGGGTGCGGTGACGCGTGACCGCGCGACACGTGGCAGTCATCTAGCCTCACCACCTCCCCTTGCTGCCACGTGTTGCGTGGTCACAAAGGGGGTGAGGATAGTTGGGGTGAGGAGATCTCAACCCCTCGTATACATGCCCTGGAAGAAACTCTGACCCATGCTTGCTGCATGGCAAGATTTTTGCATGGAATGTCTCCAATAATTCATCATATATCTAGTTTACTGTTATTGTACAGAAGCCAGGTCGCCTGATTCACATCAACCAGATTGAACACAAATCCCATACCAATCCTGGTTTATGTATTGCTGATTTGTATTTTGGGGTAAGGAAAATAGTCCATGTGATATAGGATACAAGCTGTATTGGCTGCAGGTTTTGCTGAATTGCTTAGTAGACTTAATCATTTGCCTTATATTTTGGGAAATCTTGTTGAAAATGCTCTATCTACCAAAATATGTATGTAATCTATGCTAAAGAAGGTTTCCATTTCTAATGGAGTCAAGGACACACTCTTCGTTGACTTTGGAATATGATGAAATAAAACAAAATGACTCACTAAATTGGATACGCTTCTTATATTGTGAAGTAGCAGTTGATCGATACATCTTGACGCAATTGACGCAATTTTCATTATGGGTTATCGGAAACCACCTCTGTGTGTTTTGGGTATGGTCGCGTACTACCGACCCCCTATACCCCGCCATAAATAGGAGCCTCAAAGGAAATGAGATAATGTTGTTGTTGTTGTTCTATGCTATGTGTTTGATGTTTGTCATTTAATCTAATGCATAGCAAAACTCTTGTAATGCTGTTGACATGGGAATTGGAACTAAGTGATAAGTTGAGGTATGTTAAGGTTCTAATGTGTGTTTTATTTTATGCATCGAACTTGAGAAAGGCATGTCTCATGCTCTTCACATGTATGTCTTGGTGTTAAATAGCCGAAGAAACAGAAAATGCATCCTTCAATGTATGAAGATGATATCCCTCGTCACCAAACTACAGAAAAATTAAGGAGCAGTCAAAGGGTGCCTTCGATTAGAACTCATTCATGCAAATGCTGCCACAGTTCAGCAGCTGAACATAAAACTCCAGAAAAAGCAGCGAGAAATGGCCACAAGGAACCACCTGTTAAGGCTGAGGTATCTGTTGCGCATGAAAAAGAGTACAAATACTGGGAGAAGCCAACTGACATGCACGTTTTTGTTGGTCGTTCATTCCAAGCTGAAGTTCCTAAGTGGGATGGTGTAGTTTCTGGGAGTGATTCCAAGTGGCTAGGCGAACGAATATGGCCTCCCGAAGATGCAAAGGTCAATATGGTGGTTGGCAAGGGAAGACATATTACATGCAATTGCTCGTTTCCAGGTTCCACCGGATGTATTAGATTTCACATAAGCGAGAAGAGGCTGAAACTCAAATGTGAGCTGAATTCAGTATTTTACAAGTGGAGATTTGATCACATGGGTGAGGAAGTTTCACTTTCGTGGACAGAAGAAGAGGAAAAGAAATTCAAGGACATGATTAAGTATTATAGCACATCAATAAATAAGTTCTGGAGACTTGCTGCCAAACATTTCCCTTCCAAAAACAGAGAAAAGTTGGTCAGATACTATTTCAATGTTCTTGTTCTTCGTCGCAGAAGTTACCAGAACCGTGTAACCCCAAAAAATATTGACAGTGATGATGACGAAAAAGATTTTGGAGAAGTTGGAAGTGGCTTTGGTCACAGAGCAACTCACATTACCGCAGCAAGTTGTTGCTTTTTGGCAATTTTGTCCGGACAGAAGCATACAGGGCAGCAGAATGCAAAAGAATTTAAATTAAATCTCAGTTTCAGTGAACATATTTTCACAGCTCATCCCAATACTTCAGATCCTGTTTTTGGCTGGATTTTGATTTGGATGTCATAGAAGAAGCTTTTCTTCTGTAAATATTGAAACTTTTGGTATGATTGGCTGTATAGACATTTTAATCAGTGTCCTATGTCTTTCAGTTGCAGATCAGGTACCTTTTTTGGAATGTTTCTAGGGGATTTTCTTCAATTCTGCCAACGAAATGGTTGAACCAGCTTTTGGACCATTTCCTAGCTGAATGAAAGAAATACCCTTTTGTTTAGTTGAATCTCAAAGAGAGTGCCGTATGTCAAATCTAATGATAGAGCGGCGTCAAAGTTTAAGTAATATACATTTAGGGGTTGATATTTTTGTTTGTGACTTTCTCTACGTGAAATAAGTTATATGGTTTGCTTGCATAGGCCATAATTTAGGTAATGGTGTACTCAATATGATAGACAGAAGCCAACACAAACGCTTGAAATAGTAACAAGAATCCTTCATTCACAAGCTTGATTGCATGCCAAATAAAACATGCTTGTTTACATATACATACACCATAACTCCATTTGATAATCTACACACACAATCGACCACTAAAACACAGTTCATGGCAAAACCTGACAGGGGCGCGATCCATTAAGCAAGACGAAAAGGCTAGACGCAAAGGGGTATACAATTTTAAGCTCATCTTCTTCTATCTAACCCCTGCTCTTGAAAGGAATAGCTCGGATGACGATCTGATGATACATGGCAGCAAGGGCAGCTCCAATGAATGGTCCAACCCAGAAGATCCACTGCGAAAATAACAGAACAAAATGTTATAGTAATCTTTCCCGAGTGCAACCATAACAAGGAAAGCTAAAGCCTTGGTTCTTTAGGTGATCAGTGCTAAGCTGAGAGCTACTTTTTCTTTTAAATTAGGGAGGATAATCGAACTTCAGACTCAGGATAGGATAAATGCTACTCAATCGCTAGACGTAAAGGTTTTTCGCCTAAGCTGAGAGCTACGTTGCCATTGAAATCAAAATTTATATTACTTACATGATCGTTCCATCCGAGGTCCTTGTTGAAGATAATAGCAGCTCCAAGGCTCCTGGCAGGGTTGATGCCTGTCCCGGTGATGGGAATGGTGGCCAAGTGAACCAAGAACACTGCAAATCCGATGGGGAGAGGAGCCAAGATCTGCAAAACATGGAGAAAAATTGAGACATTTCAAGGCTTAACTTGAGTTCTCAATTGGTTAAACATGTACCACCACAGAAAGCTATTGAACTACTATCTAACCCTCTTCTGAACAAGAAAATCATGAGAAGTACCAAAATATAATAATCTTTCAACTTGAGATGATTGTAATGGAAAAAACTGATAGGAACAAAGACATACAGGAACATGTGAGTCTCTGGCATTTCTCTTAGCATCAGTGGCAGAAAAGACAGTGTAGACAAGGACAAAGGTGCCAATAATCTCAGCACCGAGTCCATCGCCCTTGGTGTAGCCATGGGCAACAAAGTTAGCACCACCATTGAGCCTCTCATACGCAGACTTCTGGAATCCCTTAACAATTCCGGCACCACAGATGGCTCCCAAGCACTGCATCACTATGTAGAATAGTGCCCTGGTCAAGGATAGCTTCCTTGCCAAGAACAAGCCAAAAGTCACAGCTGGATTTATGTGTCCTCCTGTTTCACCATGCAAGCAAGTGAGCTAGCTTTCGTTTTTTGTTCTTTCCTTGTCTTTTTAAAGGGGAGGGGGGGTGTTTGCTGGTTGTTGGCCTGAAGAATTCAGGAACCAAATCCATCCACCCAGCAAAACAACAGGGCTTTCACAGTCAGATATCTTAAACAAGAAAATAGCAGCATTTCCCCAAGAACAAAACAATAAAGGAAATATAAAAATAAAACAGGAGAAAAATATTGCTATAACAGAAAAGAATCCATGAAACAACGTAAAGATACAAGTTATAGCAAACAATTTATCTCTGTTTGAATAAGACCAGCTTAGTTAGCCATCAAAAGAGCAATTTTTCTTGAAAATACAGTACAAAAAAACCTTAAACTAAAGCAGTCCCCCCCCCCCCCCC
>AP025071.1:2517649-2607015 GCA_036186865.1 Eustoma russellianum
GGTCCTCCTAAATAGATGGACAGAAGGAGAACCTCCACACATTTAGTCCTCAAAAAACAAAGAGAAATATATCATCTCCGGGCAAAAACAGATATAGGTGGAATACTGAAAAGGGTGGTAACCCAACAAAAAGGAACAAAAGAAGCCACATCTACGCCACATAACAATATGTTAGTTTTTGAAGGGAAAAAAATCAAAAGAAAGGAGAAGAGGTTGATCAGGTACTAACCTGAGATACCAGCAGTGCAGTAAACAAGAGCAAAGATCATACCACCAAAAGCCCAAGCAATCCCTTGAATACCCACAGATTTACACTTGTTATCTGATCTCCCATACCCCATAACAGTCAACAAAGTGATATACAAGAACAAAAGGGTAGCAATAAACTCAGCTATTCCAGCCCTGTAAAAAGACCATGAAGATAACTCCCCTGGTTCAAACAAAGGTGCAGCTGGTGCTTCCTTGTAATCCTTATCTGTTTGAGCTGCTGTCCCCAATGGCTGCCTTTCATTGAACTTGTTAGCTCCAAGCTTAACATCCTCTTCCTTAGATTCTGCCATTGCTTAATTTATTCACTTTATTCAACTGGGCTCTCTTCTTTTCTCTCTCCTTTTCTGGTTATCACAGCACACTCTAACGTAAGAGTAGTTGAGTAGTGAAACAAGTTAGGGGCTCAAGCTTTTATAGCATTAAAGTTCAAATCTTTTTTACTTTCTTGCTTGGATTTTGAACAGGGTTTTTCTTTATTTTGAAGTTATTTGTGTGAATAATCTTGCTTTATACAGCTTCAAGATGTTTGGTTTAGTATTTCTTTTTTGTTTATTTTGAATTATGTGGGTCAGGGAGTGTTCTGGAATGGGCAGAGGATGTTAACAGGTTCTTTTGTATGATTTTGTTTTGTTCGTTCTTTGTTATCTGCTACAGAGTGTCAACATAATTGTTTATTCCCACGATATATCCATTATCATAGATTATGATTAGCTACTTTGGACCATTTTATTTTGCTAATTATCGTGATCAAATGTGTCAGCAAAGCATATTCTTTCAGGGATGGACCTTTATGGCTTTTATATACAGAAATTTTAGACGGGGCAACAGAATATGGATGTAAGAAAATCTTTAGTACAGCTACGAATGTTTTTATACAGGAGTTTTGGGTATACAAAAGGGCGTTTCCGATGCACTATGATCCCGCGTTTGCACAGAATTCAGAGAGAGGCTGGATTGCTTTGTGATCTGATGTACGTAGTCTTAACCTATAGTTCGTGCAAGAGACTGTTTCCACGCCTCGAACCAACGACCTCAAAATCACAAAGAAATCACAAAATAAAGGAATATAGAGTAGATGTAACAAGTATTTAAATAATTGGCTGATCAGGAGTTAAGACGATGTCTTCTCAAACAGGACTATGTTTGAAACAGACGACCAATATATATAGCAAAGTCACATGTGTACCTCATATCATCGCAGTTTATTAAAGTAATAGGAATTAATATTTATCGAATATTGTAGTCACTTAATTAGCTCTTCTTGAATTCCATATGACCTTTTTATAACTTTTTGAGTGGATATAAGAATTTTGATTGTGTAATTACCGAAATTATTATTTTTTTGCTTCAGAAAGTGGCACTAAGACTGGTTATTTAAGTAACATCAGTGCGTTATTAAATCATTTTAGACTTGGTAAATTAGACATTTGAAAGGGAAATGATAAAAATGATGCTACATGTGTAAATATTTGTGCATCTAATTGTAGATCTAAGACTGGTTATATCAAAATTGTGTAGTTTATTGTATAATCTGAAGTCTTACAATTTTTTGGATGCAAAATGACTATGAGAGTTTCTACGTCCTAATCTTAAGAAGCATCTTAGAAGATATAGATCAGCTTATTTCGTTTTTTAAATGAGAGACACGTGATTTGTTATCTACAAAATATCTGATTCTAAATTCGCTCTAGTATAAAAAGCTGACGATAAAACTCAAACAATCACACTGCGTCTAGAAATTTTATTTTGATCAATTGTAATCTATTAATAATGCCAATAAAAAGACCTTTCTCAAAAGTTCGAGGGCTTCTTCTAATTTTCAACGAGGGAAAATTACAACCACAAAAACTAATAATTAAGTAAATAAAAGGAAAAAGGATAAAATGTGGGGAAACCGAATGAATGGCCTATATAAAATAGCCGTTTATGCGACCGTTGTAGAAAATGACAGGCTTGAAAAAGATACAAGGCGAAGGCCCATTTTCAACGGCTTGGATTGGCTGGTGGCCGAAAATGCACATTGGAGGTAAAAGGAAAAAAAAATCACCGTCGCGCTGACATCGAATTGGGACCACTACCAGATACGTTACAATTATACATCAAAATTACGTTATAAATAATAAAAAACAACAATTATGACACGAAATTAGAAAAATTTTAAAAATACAAAACACAATCATTTGTGCATCATGATATTAGAAATTGAATATGACATTATTCAAAATGGCGTCTTAAACGTCTAAGGCGTCTCTACAAAACACAATCATTTGTATGGCTTAATGGGGTAGACATCATGATAGCATCGTACAAGGAAAACGCTACACGGGCTACATGGTGGATGACTCAATGTACCATGTTATGGTACAGACCTCACACTCTTATTGCACTTGCGTCAGCGACGTGTTCAGCACATTGACGATGCCGGATATTGCGGTTCATTGGCAGGGTTACGTTGCATGGTACGCTTGTTGTTATTGTAACATTTAAAATGGTGTTACTTGATATATTATACTATACCGGATGCTAATGTTAAATGTTACAGGCGGGTCATCTATTGTGTGTTTTATGCACTTCTAGAAAGCAGATTTTGCCACCGCTTTACGTATCGATACTGATAGTCTTCGATATGAGGGTTTCAGAAAATTCGTAGACCGTCTACCAGCTGATGCATCGATGCAACAGACCACAAACAATTACGTGCCATAGTATGAGTTCACCCAGAATCGGTCTATGCCGCACACAAGTAGGACTTTTTTGTGGGGACAATTTCCGCACGCCAGATGTACAGGAAAGACATACGTTTGGCGAAGAGGTTGCATCCGACACGGATGAAAGGTTCGTAACATTATTGTCTGAATGAATTTTCATACATATTATGACTTACTAATATTAGTATAACATTGCAGGTTCTATTGTTACCACATGGTCTTATGACGAGGCAGGGCCATCTTATGTTCAGTCACACTTAGTGCCCATGGCGACACTCGTACTATCCAGCCCTACCAGACCTTCCAGACGTGGAGAACGCTTTAGGCATAGAAGGCCATGCAGTAAGAGTGGACATATTCGCGAGCATTAGAGTGTTCATAATCATTGTATACTTTTTGTATTTTTTGCAATAATTTTCATATTTTTGTGTACTATATGTATGTCATTGCCGATCGCCGGTTGTTTAATATTTATGTATAGTGCTTACGATATTTGTACAATTTCTTACAAACGCAGTTCGAAAGTTATATCTTGTACAACACCGACCGAACTTTACATCATTTAATGAACAACTTGGTAATACAAAGAAATTAGTAGAACGAAATTCAAGATAATGTTTTCATTCTTTATCATCGCAATTAAATAGAGCATGATTAATGGATTTCATAGCATATGATTGTTGTAAAACCACGCCATTTTGAATATTGCCTTAGGCCCAAAATATTTTGCCTAATGAAGCCTTACCTATTTTTTAATTTTCCATTTCGTATCTTATTTGTGGTGTTTTAATTAAAACAACATTTATTTGAAATTCCCAATCTAAATTTGATTCTAACAATGACTAATGTTTTGAAACTCATAAAGAGTCACATGACCAAATTTAACATTGGGACTCTTTAATTAGTTAAATTCTGTATTGCCAAAAAAGATTATAAAAGAAAATTAATAGAACAAACTATATGAACTAAGAAGTAGTTGAAATGCAGTAATAAGCTTTTTTTCAGTAATAATGAGATAAAACTATGTGGCAACTCATGCATCCAAAACGTCAAGAATGTGAAAAAGAAAATTTTCAATGTGTGCTTGACAACAATATTGATAAGCACACAATTATTCTGGTTAAATATAATTTTGTATTTGTGTGATTGGAACATCGTGTGTTTGGAAATCTTGAAATATGCAACAACAACATTAACCCATTGCCTTAGAAGCTCTCGCCTATGGTGAGGTATGAAGGGTCGGATGTACGCAACCATACTCATGTGTTAGAAACACACAGAGGTTCTTTCCTGATGATCCATAATGATGCGTCAAGCTATGTCGATCAATTGTTACTTCACAATAGAAGAAATCTTGAAATATTAATGACCCTAATTGTGATGAGAAAAAGGAGTCAAATAATCATTAAATATTTGAATAAGGCTGTTGTCGTTGTTTTTTTTTTTATAAATATACGTATAAAGTTTAAGGCAAAAGTAGTGAAAATACTAAAGTTACAAGTAGCCCCTTTCCCACTATGTTTCATCAGAAGCAAAGCACCAACTAAAGATAAATTCCAATAATTACCTTCTACTCTAGTTATAAGGCATTAATCTTGTGTATGTGTACTTAGGACCTCATTTTTGTAATTAAATGTTAAGTAATATTAGTTAACAAAATGGTAATACTAAAAAGAAAAATCCTTAAAAAAGAATAAGAGATAGAAAGAGAATGGCCACTTAATTGAAAAACCTTGCAAGTTCGGAAACCAACGAAGATTAAAAAATTTCTTTTAAAAGCCACGTATAATCAAGGCAAACACATTAGTACAAAGAGGAGTAATATTACAGTTAGTATGTTGTCACTTTTAGTTTTGGTATTATCTCTGTACCCCGACCCCTTCTTCCTGTGCTCCTGTTTTTCAAAAGTTTATCGATCATATAAACACACTCTTTATCTCTTGTGATGCAGGTATTGTTTGACTGACTTTCACTTACTTAGACACTGAAGGAATTTGAATCGATAATAACTAAGAAATTGAATGAAAGAGGAATACAAAAACACAAGATTTGCTCAATACACAAAGCTCCTGTTTTGGAGTCTTAGAATTGTTCTTGAAGATGTGTTTGGAGGTGTGTTTACAATGTTGATGAACTAGCCTATTTATAGCCAAATATCACACATGTTTATATGTAAAAGCTATGTGAACAAAATAAACAAAGTTGGTAAAAGCTATGTGAACAAAATAAGCAAAGTTGAAATTGCTACCTACCATTTGAAAATAAAAGCATGTTCACAATTGTTGACTAATGTGTGTTCACATTTATTTGATTTAATTCTACATTGCCTCCCTTAAATCAAAATTTTCAAACTTGATCATTCCAAGCATTTTCTTCAGCTTGAAAAAATGACTCTGTCTTCAACGGCTTTGTAAGAATATCTGCAACTTGTTCTTCAGTTGGACAATAATCAATAGCAATCTCTTTCTCACGAACTAGGTCACGAATTAAGTGAAACTTGATATCGATGTGTTTGCTTCGTCCATGAAATACTGGATTCTTTGATAATTCAATTGCTGATTTGTTATCGCAATAAATATTTGTTGGTTCATCTTGTTTGTGATGTAGAAAACCAAGAATTCGTCTAAGCCATAGCGCTTGTGTAGCATTGTTTGATGCTGCTATATACTCTGCTTCAGCTGTAGATAAAGCCACGACTTGTTGTTTCTTTGAAGACCATGAGAAAACGCCAGATCCCAAGAAAAATGCATAACCTGATGTACTTTTTCTTTCTATGGTGTCATCAGCCCAATCACTGTCTGTGTACCCCAGAAGAGAAATATCATTAGCACAAGAATAGAATATACCATGAGTTTTTGTACCTCTGATATATCTCAAAATCCGTTTAGCTGATTGTAAGTGTGATTGACGTGGTGACTCCATGAAACGACTGATAAGTGCAACACCATATGTTATATCCGGCCTAGTCGCAGTCAAATATCTCAAGTTTCCAACTAGTCTTCGGAAGTATGTAGGATCAACTAGGTCACCTGTAGCATCTTTTGTTAACTTCAACTTTTCTTCAACCGGTGTTAAGATGGGTTTTGCAGATTCCATCTTAAACTTTTTCAGAATATCACCTGCATTTTTCTTCTGTGAAATGAATATTCCACTGTCCATCTGATAAACTTCCAAACCAAGAAAGTAAGACATTAGACCAAGATCCATCATTTCAAAATGACTAATCATAGACTCTCTGAACTCAGAAATCATTTTAGCATTGTTACCGGTGAAAATAAGGTCATCGACATATAAACATACGATAACAATATCTCCTTGATCAGAATATTTCACATATAAAGTATGCTCATATGGACATCTTTGAAAACCATGTTCGGTGAAATAAGAATCGATGCGAGTATACCATGCTCGTGGAGCTTGCTTGAGACCGTACAAAGCTTTTTTCAACCGGTATACCTTACTTTCTTGTCCTTTGACAACATATCCATCTGGTTGATCAACATAAACTTCCTCTTCCAGAACTCCGTTTAGGAAAGCAGATTTAACATCCATTTGGTAAATCTTCCATGCACTTTGTGCGACAATAGAAATAACCGTACAAACTGTGTCAAGTCTAGCAACAGGAGCAAAGACCTCAAAATAATCAATACCTGCCTTTTGTTTGTATCATTTTGCAACAAGCGTTGCTTTAAAGCGATCAATCTCTCCATTTGCTTTGTATTTTGTCTTGTACACCCATTTGACTCCAATGGATTTTTTCCCTTGTGGAAGAGTAGTCAATTCCCATGTATCATTTTTCTCAATAGCATGAATCTCTTGATCCATTGCATGAATCCAATTATCGTTTCTGGAAGCTTCTTCGAATGTCACTGGATCACAATCTGCGAATAAAGCAAAATTGACAACTTCTTCATCAGATAATTCATTGTCATTACCAATTTCATAATCCTGCAATCTGGCTGGTAATCGCCTCTCTCGTTGTGGGTGACTCGATGATGGTTTAGACACAATATCCTCTCTTGGTGGTTCTGGTTCCTGTATACGAGAACCAACAATAGGAGAAAATGAAGAATTTTCTATTTTCTCATGCTCTTTTCTTAGCCAATCCCAAGCCTCCATCTCTTCAAAAATGACATCTCGACTGATAACAACTTTTCTGGTAACAGGATTATAAAGTTTATATCCTTTTGTTTCATGAGAATATCCAATAAAAACACATTTCTCAGATTTATCATCCAACTTCTTCCTCAAAACATCTAGAACATGAGCATAAGCAATACAACCAAATACTTTCAAATGTCCGATATTTGGTTTCCGACCTGTCCATACCTCGTAAGGAGTCTTTCCTTCTACAATACTCCTTGTAGGACACTTGTTCAAGACATAGACAGCACAAGCAACAGCCTCGGCCCAAAATGATTTTGGTAGATTCTTTGAATGCATCATTGATCTTACCATGTCCATAACTGTTCTATTTTTCCTTTCTGCCACCCCATTTTGTTGAGGTGTATATCTCGCTGTCATTTGATGCTTAATGCCATTTCTCTCCAGATAATCATCACAGACTGTATACTCAGTTCCTCTGTCTGTTCTCAAAGTTTTAATCACAAAACCACTTTGTTTTTCAATGTACACTTTGAAACTTTTGAACATATCACATGCGTCAGATTTGTTTCTAAGAAAATACACCCATGCTTTCCGACTAAAATCATCAATAAAAGTTATAAAATACTAACAACCACCATTTGTAGGTACTTCTACATAGCACAAGTCTGAATGGATCAACTCCAGTGGTGTACTCGCCCTCCAGGCCTTATTCTTCGGAAAGGGAAATCTGTGTTGCTTTCCCAGTGTACATGACTCACAAACTTTCTATGGAAAATCAATATCTGGCAATCTAAAACAGATTTATTTCTGACAAGAAACTTCAAACTTCTGAAATTCAAGTGTCCAAATCTCAGATGCCATAGCCATGTATCATCATATGTCATAGAACTAAAGCAAGGTAAACTGCTACAGTTGATTGACAGCGGAAACAAACGACTGTTATTCATGCTTACCTTTGCAATTAATCCTCTCCTCGGATCACTTACAGTGCAAACTCTATGATCGAAGACTATGTTATAGCCTTTCAGAGATAATTGTCCAATGCTCAGTAAATTGTGATGTAAACTTGGTACATAGAATACATCAGAAATAAAGTTAGAAGAACCATCTTTCAAACTAATGGCAATCCTCCCTTTACCAAGAACAGGTACCTCAGAATTATTTCCAAATTTCACAGTAGTTTTCACAGAAGTATCCAAATCTGTAAACATTTCTTTATCTCCACACATATGATTGCTGCAACCAGAATCCAGAATCCATTCATTTTTTGTTTTGTTTTCAACACTCAAATCAGCCAAAAACAAAGTCTCGGGACTTATGTTGCCATTTTCAGCCAGTTTCGCATGCGTTTCTGGACTATTTTTATACCAACAATGACTTTGAAAATGTCCAAACTTTTTGCAATTAAAGCATTGGATTTTTGATTAATCCTTTTGAAAATCATTATTTTGATTATCTCTATCGAAAGTACGAGTATTTCGCTGGTAATTAAAATTACCTCTGCCACGACCTCTTCTTTGGCCACGTCCTCTACCTCGAAAATTCTGACTCCGCTGACTAGATTCAGCATGATTTGCAGACAACCCTTGATCTTTCGAAACAATTGCCTGAACTTGTAATGCTTCCTCTATAGTACCACCAGACTGCTGATCTAATGAGATTTCATAAGATAGTAACTCACCTTCCAATTGATCAATAGTCATTTCGTCAAGATCCTTGGTAGCTTCAATGACTATTTTTTTCATGTGAAACTTTTGAGTCAAAGATCTGAGAATTTTCTGGACAAGTTGAGCTTCGGTGATGACTTCACCATTGGCATTTATTTTTCCGCCAATATCTCGTACATTGGATATGAAATCCGCAACAGACTCGTTTGTTTTCACTTGAGCCATTTCAAACTGTCTCCGAAATCCTTGTAAGCGAACCTTTTTAACTTTGTTGCTTCCTCTGTTGATATTCACAAGAATTCTCCAAGCCTCTTTTGCAGATTTGGCATTCATAAATTTGTTTAAGGCCGATAACTCGACTCGGTTGTTAAGATAATGTCGAGCCAAATGATCTTGCCTCCTCTTTATCTCCAAAGCTTTGACCTCCTCATCACTTAATTTTTTGCTCGCATCTGGAATGTCAAATCCGTTTTCTATGACATCCCATATGCCGAGAACTTCAAAAAAATCTTTCATAAGTATAATCCATTGATCAAAGTTGTTTTTACCATCAAAGATAAAAACAGGACAAGGTTGGATAACTCTCTCTCCTTCCATCTAGAAAAATGAATCGATTCAGCAATACAATCTCTGATACCAATTTGAAGGAACTTGAATCGATAAATATCTAAGAAATTGAATAAAGGAAGAATAGAAGAACACAAAATTTGCTCAATACACAAAGCTCCTGTTTTGGAGTCTTAGAATTGTTCTTGGAGATGTGTTTGGAGGTGTGTTTACAATGTTGATGAACTATCCTATTTATATCCAAATATCACACATGTTTATATGTAAAAGCTATGTGAACAAAATAAACAAAGTTGGTAAAAGCTATGTGAACAAAATAAGCAAAGTTGAAATTGCTACCTACCATTTGAAAATAAAAGCATGTTCACAATTGTTGACTAATGTGTGTTCACATTTATTTGATTTAATTCTACAGACACTAACAATAGCTTTTGATATCGCCGGGATATACCGAGCTTCGTTGTATCGATACTTCGATTGTGTTGCAAATGACAGAAATTACATATTACTAAAGCAAAGTATCACCGAAACTATTATGGGATGGGATCTCCTCACCGTGCGGTGAGTTACCGCGCAGCCCAGGACGCGACACGTGGCAGCAGTAGAGGGTGGTGAGGCTGGATGAGGGTCACCTTCACCCAGCCTCACCACCCCCTTTTTTGCCACGTGTCGCGCGGTCACGCACGCGGTGAGGGGGGTGCGGTGAGGGGATCCTATCCCAACTATTATACAGGTGAAGCTTAGACCATTTAAACTAATGGGGGCGAAAGAAAAACGTGCGAATTAATAGGGCGACAAAATAACATGATTGGAAAAATAATTGAACACAAAAACGATGAGATTCGGACTCCTCATACTCTAATCAGGAAGATAAACTGATCCCTATCAAGTTTTGATGATTATATAAAACCTACCCTATTTTGGCAACATCATAATATTTCACCATAATTTTTGTCATTTTATCAATAAACGGATAGCAAGTAATTTGTTAAACATAGGCAGATTTAATTCAGCATTAAACAGCTGATTTTCAATAATATTAATACTTGATCACATAATTAGCAACCCTTCTTCAAACTAATTACACAACTAGTAGAGGGCACCTATAGCAAAAGAACCCTTATTCTGATCCTTGATCAGACTCAAGCCGGACATGTGGACATACCCTATCAGGTTCTCCTTTTGTCCACAGAGTCTTGAGATCACCTCTTTTTCTTCCCAGAGTCAAAAATGTTCCTGGGTTATAAACAAAACTGTGACTTACAAATGTCTTGAAAATACAACAATAACAACATTACACATTGCCTTAGGCTCCGTCTATGGCAGGTTGATGGGGGGTCGGATATACGCAACCATACCCATGTGTTAAAAACAGACATATGTTGTTTTCCAACGGCGCATAATGAAAATTGCGTCAAGATGTGTTGATCAACTGCTACTTCACAATATAAGAAGCGCAACCAATTTAGTGAGTCATTTTCCAGAGATTTATTACCACATTCTTCAATAAGGGGTTCTTACCGAGGGTAAATGGGACAATGTATAGCAGTGCTGGTTGGCCATGCCCATCCATCAGGTTCAATGCTACATATGTAACAAGAAGACCTGACATGTAGCGTGAAAATTTACTGAGGTTCATGGTTAATGACAAGCAAGCAAACAATAAAAGAAATTCTTGACCACAATTCATGGTTAGAAATTCAACATGTAAAAGTAGACCAAGGTAAAAAAAAACTTTGAATTTACCCAATCCATAAGCAATCATTGCCCAGAGGAAGTAACCAGCTCGAAGACTCTTGTTTGCAAGCCAATCATACCTACACATCATGCAAAGTCTACTGAAACAATCTCCATATTTCATATTCAAATAGGCACACTTTGGTTTAAAGGCCTGGTCACACATAACAGAAGCTGTTAATAGTTTCAGTTTCAAAAGACCACTTCAGTTGGAGAAACAAATACTCGCAGCAATATGGATTTCATTTTCCAGATATTTATTACGCGATAAGTTTACCAATGAGCATTCCATAAGAGCAGTTATGTGATCAAACCCACTGTGTTTCCCGCCTCTAACTGGGAATACATCAACAACATTATCCCATTGACTTAGAGGTTCCTGTCTATGACGGGGCATGGGGGTCGAATGTACGCAACCATACCCATGTGTTAGAAAGTTGTTTTCGGATGACCCATAATGAAAATTGCGTCAAGTCAAGTGCTACTTCACAAAATAAGAAGGTTAGCAAATTTAGTGAGTCATTTTGCTTTATTCCATCATATTCTTAAGTCAAGGAAGAGTGTGTTCTTGACTCCATTAGAAATGGAAACCGCCTCTACCTGGGAATAATGAATCATATTCAAGAGTATGCATTCTGCTCGAGATTGCGCAACTAGGAAAAGTGACGAGGCTTGTTTACTAAATCTTGCATGAGTTCTCCTTCTGAAGTCCTACAGCCAAAGGCTACTTAAATGATGTCTTACAATTAGCGACTAGAACTTCACCTTGGGATCGGCATGTATAAGCAGACGGTGAAGAGAAACAAGCATGTAGACATCAAACCTGAGTGAGAATGCTATCAGCAATCCAGGTAAAAGAATATCGCCGAAGCCTATTATGCTGTAACCTCCCCAAGGATCAAATAAACGTGGAATTTTCAGGAGCATTGGAATGCCGTCCTCTCCGCTCTTATCACCACGCGCAACCTGAAATGGTAGTTCGTATTAACATTTTCATTTGTGATTTTTTTTCTTTCTAGATCAGTTAGTGCTTTTCTATTGCTAGATTTAGAAAAAATCACCTTTTGACCCGCTGTGGTTTAGATTCAAACTAGAGGAGGTTAAAAGGTAATTTTGTCAAACCACATGATGCCGAAACGTAATTTACCCATTTAGGGAATGTTAGGCAAATACTCACCACAATCATCACACTTTGACCATCGAACAGCTTCTTGGAGAGAAACACCCAGAATATGTCATACATGAATGCACAACTCAGAAGAACTGTACCCACCTAAAACATGGCACAAATTGAACAATACATCAAAAAGCATATGTCAGAAGGAAATCACTCGGGTCATTCTGTAACATTCTAAGTCCACAAGATACTTAAACCAAGCCTCATATCTAGATGGGAAAAGTATCACTAAAACAAAGACACCCCAAGTGTTCTTGGTTACAAAATACAGAAAAAGTGAAAATACAGAGCACAAGCGTTAAGCATATCGAAAGGAACAAAATCACATAAGATTGACCATCGTGTTCAATTTTTTAACTATTTTGGGGTAGACTTTAGTAAACATCATAACTTTTTTTTTTCATCCAAATGCTGTGTGAATGAATATAAAAAGCTGCTCCAATGATTTAATCTACATAACAACTTATATTTCTCCTCTATCAGTATCTGGAAATTTGTGTGTTAAGAAAGCGATATCTCCTCCCCTCCAGAAGAAAATTCTTTGCTCTTCAACATTGATGTATGTGTTCAATCTACAGGCAACTAATGGAAGACCGATAAATAAGATGCTAGAAATTAGAAGGAAGAAAATAACTGTCAGGGTAGATGTTCCAGCTAAGCATCCAGTTATTGGGAACAATCCACAGACACCAGATTGCAAGTCTGTATATAACTCCAAACTAAGATGAAACTTTACCTTGAGATTAGGCACTCGAACAATCTGAAGAACAGTTAAGATTAGTGCTATCCCCTGAGAAAAGAGCAGAGAGAACCATCATCACACAGGCAAATTCGACATATTCAGCACAAGTAAGATCCTAAAGATCAGTTTATGTCCGATGTAGTAGTCAAGAAACTGGCAATCTGCTACTTTGGCCCACCAAAGAATAGGAAAATTGAGTCCATGAAACATCTAGCATAAATGATCCTCAAGAAAATGACTAGAAATTTCAAGATAGAAAGTGAAGCTCAAAAAAAAAACGAAAAGAAAAGCACTACTTAATATTTGTACCAAAGATCTTAATACAAACCAAGGGACTGGTTCAAATTTTCAAACTTCCAGTGCACCAATCAATAAGTAATTTTTGAATGCATCCAATGCGAATAGGGACAGGACAAACACAGCATGCTGTTGCAGTAGAGGACCATATCAATATAGACACTTGAGCAAAATCATTCATAGAGACTAGAGGAATATAAAATGCTAAGATAACTTGATAACCACAGAGAAATTAGAGTGAAAATATCGTCAATTTTATTGATAGATTAGATTACATTTTGGACCAATCTCTGGTGCATTTCTCAACATGTTGACAAATACATTAGTCACACAACTATTATAGAGATGGAACTTTCATGAATACAGTTTAAATTAAGCATGTTTGACAGAAACGGTCTAAAAATATCACATAAAATATTCTTAACAATCATCAAGCTCTATAAGCCACATCTTAATCACAAGTATACCATATAAATTCTCCACATCAGAGACAATTCATTGGACTGAAATAGCAGGTATTCAGAACTCAAGCAAAGAAATACTACGGAAAGTTTATCCTCACAAGTATATCTTGACCAATCCAGCCAAAAGATGCATTTCTGTACAAAGCCCAAAAGACAGCAAATGCTATGCAGAATGGTGATACTGCCAATGTAAGGTATGAAATTGCACCAAAGAAAGGCACTTTAATGAACAATTCTCCAGTGTGTTTGAACAACCTGAAAAATTCACAAATCAACAAGTTTAAGAACTACAGTGAAGTCATGCAATCTAAAAAAATTGCCTATCCCGACCAAGAGCATACAGATAAAAGATAAACTACGGACTCATAAATTCCCAGCGGCTGCAAATTTGGTACCAGAAAAAACTATGATAACCTAGATCATCTGTGCATTACTAAGAGTTCCTCTCTGATTGAAAATTTGAGGCAAGCACATCAAGAAAACTCAGCTTCCTTCCTTCTACATTTTTCCTGAGCAGTGTAACAAAACCTCCTATTCTTAGAACTAAAGCCAAATCAAATATGCGTGTTTAGCGTGTATTACCTACTAACTAAGTAACCAAATCTAGATACATAAAATATAAGAAAAGAACAGCACAAGCCATCAACTTAAGTCTTACAATCGAAAAGGATATTTTGTTCAAAGGTGATTAGTTCTCAAGATTTAAAGGAGATGAAAATAAAGCACTGAACAGACCGTGTACCTTGATACCAAGGCAACTAGGCATGTTTGCAAGCCCTGAAACAAAGAGGAAGGATGGCGTCAAGATCAGCCGATGCATATACAAGACAACTTTGTTTACCAATCCTTTGGGCGAGCATAGTCAGAAAGCGAAATGCAATATCCTTTAACGAATAAAAAAAAAGCTGAGAGAAACTATTATTCTACTTGCAGGAAAAAAATCCTAAATTAGGATCACTATTAATAGCAGCAGTTTTAGGAAGTTCTAGCAAATATAGCAAAACAAGACCACAAAGATGAAATCACATGTTACACCGACTAGAAAAAGTAACATGATTTGTTTACCCAATAAAAATCAGAGCACCAAGACTTCATCTAACTATATCATATTAAACAGTGAAGAACAAAAATTTGGCATAACTGTAAGCAGAAGATTTAATTTCCATTAGCCCACACCTCCACACCACCAATGCAAAACAGAACCACCAACAATTCAAGGAACCAAGCTGACATCAGCTTGTATAGTATGACCAAGAAGCAGGAAGCAAGGACCACAAATAGCACAGCCGAAGTTGTGTTGATATCAACACCATTGCTTGCACTTCCAGACTGTATATCTGGATAATCTGGAGCATCCTGCAAGAGGTTGACTAATTGAATTTCAGCATGTAAGATCGAAGCCAATCAACCCATAATTGACAGATAGATGGACACTCAACTGAACAGAATTACCTTTAAGAACTTATCCTGCACAATAGCCATTTCTCTAGCACTCCACGCAGACCAATAAGAGGCACATAAGATGGTCCCAACTGCCATCAACCACAAAAAGACCTCTGCTATGTCAACAACAGGTCTTCGTGGTGAGTACAGCTGCACAGACACTGAAAAAGATGCAATATCATTAGGCTTACATTTCTCCAAGACCAGATATGGAAGAGTAAAGGAGAATAAACATATAAACTGCAAAACATAAAATGATAAAAACAGTCATTTGCGAAGAACGAAGTTCTCTAACTGAAAATTGCCAATCTAATTTCTCTCCGAGCCAATATTGGACTATTTCATGAATCAATCAGAATAAAAACAACTTCAGTCTACTAGTTCCTTTTGAAGGTTACGCACATGTGTTATGCACAAAAGTGCATCAAATATCAAAAGGAATCCTCCTATGCTCTATCTAAAATAATGTTAATGTTAACAGAAGAAATATATTACACGCAACCACCACTGCGTGCTCCTACCAATATATCTATCTGAAAAACACAAACTAATCATTTAGAACACCTTAAGTAGAATATCGCCTCATATAGTCATTGTAGAAATACACCCTTAAACATACTGTAAATACACATACTTATAGCATCGTGTACGCTCACACACATACAAATACACACTATATATACACTAAAATAACCCACCATTTCAGTGGTTAAGAAAGAACAGACAAATCTGCCTAACGGCAGATTCTAGCCGTTGACAGATTTTGCCAACTAGCTGTTAGGAACTCTTGGCAGTTGAGGCTTTGTAAACTACCTCTATAAAAGGGAGAAACATTTCTATATTTGAACTCAGTGAATGAAATATATTATTTCATCTTTCTATAGTCATCTGCTTCGTCAACTTAAATAACAGGAGGAATCCACTGAATCTTACTGCAGAGCCAGCATCTGATATGCATTCTCCAAAACCATACTAAAGAACAATTTAATTGTCCTTTAAATTAACATTCCTAGTGTTGGAACAGATAAACGCTTTTCATGACCACAAGAAAATAACTTCAGCTCTTTCCATTCGGCTTCTTACCAAATAAGGTAGCTAAACTTGCTTTTCAAACACACGTAACAGTGTCTACTAGTTAATAGACAAAGAAGTAATTCTTTCTCCTGACTCTTGATATGTCTGTTTCTGCACTATGTTGTCTCCTCGATTTCGCTTTCTCCTTTCTACTGTCTGACTTCTAAAACCATCACTCTCTCTGGTACTAATGCTTGACAAAATAGGTTCCGAGGAATCTGAAGTTCAATTATTCCATAATTTTACTTTAGAAGTGTAGTTGTATGACATTATCCTTTCAAGTTGGATATGACATCTGAACATTATACATAAATAATGAACCATTATCTCCGCTTGTCCTTTTTACAGAATAAACTAGTACCTAACAAGTTTTCCAAAGAAACAAGATGTCAGAGAACTCATGCCCCTGCAAATATTGGCGAGAAAACTTGCCTTTCGAGGAACTATTCAACAACATCCTTTCCAAGCTTGCTCCAGCATCTTGTGGGAGTATTACAGCAGGTATCTCTATATCTAGGTCAGTTTCATCAGGCTCGCATACCATTTTGTAGAGTCCTGCCAGAGAAGTAATATGTAATAGCGCCATAAGGATCCACTAATCCAGCAAACACAATGAAGTTAAAACGACTGCATTTTGACAATGACATGATTAGATCTTGATCTAAACAAAGCGACATATGTCATCTAGCCCCCTCATGAAGAAATCTCAACAAAAGAAATAAGACTCCTTCCCCACCCACCCCCCAACTGAAAACACAAAAACTAAAAGAAAAAAGAGAAGGAAAAATAACCAACAGAGTGAGCAACAGAACTTAAAGTGATTATATTCTGCCATGAGAATACAGAGAGATAGAGATATTGAAATACTACTGTATTACCTTTCTCATTATTGATAATTAGCACTGCTGAAGCACCTGCAGCCTCTGCAAAGTTTACCTTAGTTGTGAATTTGCAACCACCACGGTCAATCATAACAACTTCTCCCGTCAGCTAACACAAAAGTGTGAAAGAACACTTATCAAAACTATTACTTGCAGCACACCCAAGAGAAAAGTACAGGCCACATGTAAGATGCAAGCTAAAGAACCTTTTTCTTCGGGGGACTGCAACAGTTCCTGGGGTCTGACAGTGTAAGCTGCTGCTGGTTTGCATTTTTCTCTTTCGAAACAATGGTTGGTCCAAATCTCGCACCAACACCAACAAACTCAGCATCTTCTTCGCCATCAACCCACGTCTGGACTTTTACCTAGCATATGCAGCAGGATAATTTTTTCAACCAATACAATCTCGTTACAATTGGGGAGCATATGCTTGATCGCGTCACAATTGAAGACCAAATAAGACATGGAGAAAGACAATAAGAAAGGATATGACTTAGATGACAATTGGAAAGCAAATGGTCAATGATAGAGCGCAGTGAAGACAATTAATTATGTAGCTGATGTCATGTAGAGAAATCACAATTGAGATGATATGACATTTTTAAAAGAGATGAATTCTGAAGACGCATATTATGCATTATGTATTAGTAGACATACAAGGAGGATAAGATTTAAACTGCGACTAAAAAAACGTAAAAAAAATGATTGATCTATATAGCATAGGAAAAAAGGGTTGAGTGTCGTTGCAATCTCGTCACAATAAGCAGCAAGATGGCAGCTCAAAGGTGAAAGTGTCTTAATATAGGCACAAGCTGTATGCTCGTATCTATGCACAAACAAGCGACAGTTTGGAAGTCCAAAAAGAAGATTATTTCACATTTCATCTCCCCATGAATACAATAAATTGTCATTAATTTAGATATTTACGTCCTTTTGTTTTTGCATTTTTTTCTTAAAGTGCCTCGCCGCTAATTCTTTAAAAGGTTGACAAACTACACCAATATAAGCTGCAGTAATAGCAGAAAAAACACTTAAAACTAGAGAAAATAAACTAACTCAAACAATATTCACAGACCAAAACTTCAACCCGGAAAAACAACAGAGGCAGATCGAACCAAAGGACAAATCGCAGCAGAACATGTCATCTCTTAAGCAAATTACACAATTTGAAACCATTCTAAGCAAGTAATCAGAGCTGGACCATCTACAATTTCCCGGAATTGCGGAAAAAAGAACACATGAATCAATAAATAGACTATGATGGGAAGAAAAAGAGAACAGACAATTAAACAATAAAAACGAAAAGGGTTGATGAAAAATGCAGTCTTTGAAGAAATACCAGGATAAAGACGTTGCTACAACCGGGCTTCTTAGGGGCATTATCGTCATCGTGGATTATGTCACCGGCAGTAACTTTACTTGGACTGATGAAGACGCCAGCTATGATAAAATATACACAAATTAAACTGCAAATCCTGCCAAATCCCATTTAACCCAGAAGCCGTGATGCTCTCCAGTACTCGAATACTAAATCATAAGCGTAAAATATCTGGCAACTGAAGCTACAACAAAGTAACTACACTCTGTTTCTCTCAGTTCAAGTAATCAAATACAGGTAAAAGTTCAACAAAAACAAAGCAAAAGAGAAAGGATCAAAGATGGAAAGAAAAAGAAGTTAGGATTCAGAGAAAATGGAAAGGGACAAAAGATAATTTAACAATTAGATTTTTTGATAGTTTGGTATAACAGAGGTTGAATGGAGTCATGGACTGGACTTGTGCAAGTCGGCCACTTGCAAGAGTCAAAATCGTTGAGAGAATTACGCTTTTTTAATATATGGTCTTTTCCACACGCTTTTCAAGTGCCTCGATGCGTGGAATTGTTTCTCTACAAGTAAATCTTTTAAAATAAGACAAGTATTTGAATATTAGTTCCCAACATTCTCGTCTCATTGTCCAAAAAAAAAAATTTCTCGTCTCGGTCGACTTAATGAGTTAGTTAGATAGCAATTTCAATAGAAAGAAATCATAATAACATTAAAAGAAATTAAGATAGTCGATGAATTATTAATTACTCATCAATCGATACAGTCATCATTGTTAAATATCAATTATTTTTTATATGATTTGTTAATAAATACCTAAGAGTTACTTATTCATCACTGTAAGACTTGTTATTAATTAATATTTCAATAAATTATATAATTTCAACATTAACAATAATATTTCAACAAATGTAATGTCTAATTTCAATTCTTTCAAGTTTCAACCGACAAACTGGTTCCCGTGTTTCGCCCGATTTTGACAGATAAACTGGTTCTCAATTTTGACAGGTTTTTCAATTATTCAATGCCGATCCAATTTCCAAAACGTTGATCCTGAGCCTTCTTTTTTTTTTTTTTTCCCTTTTTTTCTTTTTATTTTAGACCCATAGCTTCTCGTACACAGTAGAAAAATTATAATGTCATGGCGTAGCGTCATAAATTATCAGGTAGATAGATCATACATGATTATCCATAATTACACATCATGCATGTAACTAAAGTTTAAAATAACAGCATGGTCGATGGTACTGTATTGACATAATAGAACTCTCCATGATTTATTTGCATGGTGGTTCAGCCAACATCAAGATGAACTCAAGTCGTTTCCAGGAAGGAAGGAGAGGGGGGGGGGGGCATCAGATACCCTGTTAAAGTATCATTATATTCATCTGTTAACAAAAAAAAACCGAAAGTCTCACTCTGGTATTGTTCGCCTGGATCTCACTCTGCCCAGACCATAGCGATAACTTTTACTTTTATTGGGATATTACTTGGTATGGTTGTTGTATATTGATCGGTTAACAAAAGTTGCCTTATACTTTGTGTCTCATTCTGTGTCATCTTATATATAGCAAAGACACTTTTTCATAAGGGTAATGTTTATTATTCATCCAGTCATTTCAATGGTTGTATATCACTTTGGCCGTTGGTAACTCCTTGCACAGGGGTACTTCTATGAGACATTCAGACACGGAATGGGATCTCTTCACTCCCAAACCCCTCACCCACTTTCCCACCATTCGCCATGTGGCAGCAACCCCCCCCCCCCCCATACATCTCTTCCTCCTCATCCTTTCGGGTTGGGATCTCCTCACCCCAGCTTTCCTCACCCCCTTTGTGACCACGCGACACATGGCAACAAGAGGGGTGGTGAAGCTAGATGAGGGTTAACCTCACCACGTGTCGCGCGGTCACGCGTCACCGCACCCCCCTTGCGGTGAGGTGATCCTATCCCCATCTTTTCATCTAGCCTCACCATCACTGATGCCACGAGTCGGATGGTGGAAAAAGGGGTGAGGGGTTTATGGGTGAGGAGATCTGATCCCTTCAGACACTGGAACTACAACTCATATTGAATAACTTTACCATCGCGCGACGGCTGCCTTTTCACTAGTTAAATAACACAACTCATTTAAAAACTACTCACTTCTGTCACAGCAACTACATATGGTTTCTGTCATACACCAAAATTGACACCAGAATGATCTGCAAAGGAAACATAAAGAAGACGTTCAAAAACAACATTCCACTTTTCATCATCAGAAGTTATGAGGGCAAGACACGTCCACAAGTTAGTTAAACAGTTCCAAACCCAGTTATTTGTAAGGACTATCTTCAAAAAATTGGGTACAACAATTATCTTGTACACTTATTATACCAACTTCAAGAAACTATTTATTTTAGTTTGCCCTTTCCAGGTAATATCATTTTTCATATAAGGAGGAAAGAAAGACAAAAGTACATGCACCAGGTAAAATGCAGACCATCACTCTACCAGAATGGACAACTTGATACACAAAGAAGGGAGCGGATCCACTGACCTTATAGTCCTTGCATCGTTAAACTTTCTCCTATATTCATCTTATAGTCTTTACAAACTCTTTCATCTCTCGTACGACTTATAAAATAGTCTATCTGCGACTTACTTGGTCCGCTTTTGAATATAATCCAGCGTTCATCTCGTTTTTTAAATGTATACCAGTCACTATAAGGGAATACATTGTTGCAAAATCCAAAGTTGATTTTCGTTCATCGTTTTTGTTTCTAAAATCGAATCCACCGTATACCTTATTGTAATCATTATTCTCTATACCTATATGTCTATTTAAATCTCCTCCTATGAAAATATTTTTACCTACTGGAATTTCACGCACTACGTCTTTTAAATCTTCCCTAAATTGAATGTTTATAGCCTCCTCTAAATACACTTGAGGGACATATATGCTAATAACATTGATTGTCTCTTTTTCAATCACCAACTTAAGGGTTATTCTATCTCCTTTCCTAATAAAAGCAATTAATTCATTTCTTAATGAGACATCTATAACAACCACAACTCCATTTCTTGTCTCGTTCTTTCCTATGTACCAAAGTCTAAATCTTAAATTGTCTAACGTCCTAGCCAACTCACCTACCCTTTTTGTCTCTTGTAAAATAAAAATTTACTTTTTTTTGTCATCATCATCTATTTCTATTTTCTTCCCCGTTAGAGTTCCATGTTCATAGTCTAATACTCCTACCTAATCTAGCATTTCCTCTCTTAGTATCTAACCCATGGGCTAAGAACTCTTGCTTATTTCTCACTATATCCAAGTTCCCTAGGAGATGGAGCGGCCATAGCAATTGTTGCCGTATTCAGACCATGTGACAGAGATCCTTGATTATTTAACATCACACCCAGGCCACTAAGATGCAGCGGTCCTTGCAAAGACACCGCATTCAGATCATACGGTGTGTTCTATATGGGAAACATTCTAGTATTAACGCGATTCATTGTTTGATCCATAAGCATGCTTAATGACAAAGTTTTACAATGGCTGTCAACCTAACACAACTAACTTCCTTTACCGGACTTGAGACTGCTAAACATAATTACCTACAGAGTAATTACCTTACAGCCAACATAATTACCTTACAGAGTAAGAATGCCTTTCCGGATTTCTTCATAATATTCTTCTGTTACCCTATGGTAGCTCATCGTAGCAGTCCAGAAAGATATCGAAGTAGTGGAGAGTGGACACTTCTGATAATATCAGCTATCCCAGAGGCCAGATGAAAGCCTCTTATCCTTCTCGCATAAGCCTCACAGCAAGACTCCAAAAAGGCAGTTCCTGGCATGGGCTAGCTTCAAATGCTTCTTGCTGTACCCATGATGCCGTGTCAATGACTTTCGGGCAACCTACAAGCGTAAGGGGTAAAAAAAGGCTCTTAGACTCTTCCGGATCTGTTTCTTGCAAATAGCTGAGTAAAAGAGAGATATTGTAATATTACCAAAAAAAAAATCTATGTTCCTGAGTATGCATGAAAGGAAAGTGGAATATCAACAGGCTACGAATATAAAAAGATGTTTGTTTTTCAGAAGGTGCGAAATCAATGGGTGCAGGAGCTCCCTCTTTAGGCAATAAAAAGAAATGCGACATGATCACAGCCTTCTTGTATAGCGCTGCGCGCTTTACTATCATTAGTTGGTTTTGTTCTACGAAGAACTGGTATCCATTTTTTTACACTCATTGGTGCGAAGAACTGGTATCCATTTTTTTACCCTCATTGGTAATATGCCTTGGTGGTGAAATGGTAGACACGCGAGGCAAGTAAACTGTCTTGATTATGAAGTTACATAGAAGCAGAGAAGCACATACCGCCACGGAAATTCACTTGTATCAATTCCAGCTTGGTGAAGCTCATCAACATACTGCAATGCTTCTCGGCATTCCTCTCGGTCATCAAAGAATTCTGTCTTGTCACCTTCAATCTGATATGTTACATGGCCTTTGCCAGCAACAACCTTTGACATGATAACAAAAAGGAGAAAGTAATTATGAAGGTCAGAACAGCACACTGACAACATAATACATGATCATGGCAAAAGATGCTGTCGAGGCAAGTGTGACCAAGATATGACTTGGAACACAGGACCACCAAGATTTTCGGACTATGAGAATGTGTTTCAGATGATATCACTCGTGACTGAAATTTATAATCAAACAATACATTGACATTACATTCATGAATACAGCTCATCAATTTTCCAATAAGCTTTAGCGAATATATTGTGACAGCGTGTTTTGTTTTTGCTGAGTGTTAAAGGCAACAAAAAGCAAGTAGCTAGGGACTTACAACCATATCACCTTCCTCCCCCATTGCAACAGCACAGCGTACAGCTACCCGTCTTATGTCGTGCAAAAAGAGCCTATTACCATTAGGAAGTGGCGGATAGTAATCATTCTCTCCATGTTTCAAGTAATCCTGCATAGTCCACCCCACACCAGCCAACATATCATCCAGAATGTCCACTAGAAAATGCAAAAGGACCAGGTATCAGCATGGAGTCAAAAGAATTGTGAAAATTTCAAAAGGTAATCAAGCTTGTCTCGAGAATTATCAAGGATGTAGTTCAGAAGTCCAGTCCAAGCTACATGTATTCATGAATCAAGCTTGAAGTCCACTTTAGAGCTTGTCATACATAGTAGCTTGAAATTCAGCCCTAGAAAAGAAATTTAGCCCAAACTTAATCAATTAAGGCAAGACAATCAGGGTATATATATAATGGCATTCCTAGTCACTAACAATAGACTTCTTTATCTAGCAAATCCAGTTTTGGCAAGAAAAATGTGTGGTGTCTCTTTGTCGATTATGCTAGAGAGCTGCGGGATAATTTCACTGTGATGTACTTACAAGGGTCTTCATTTTTGGGATTGTCTGATGTCAAAAGAGTCACATCACTTTTATCTGTTGCAATTTTCGTCATAACAGGCCTCTTCCCTCTTTCACCTTCACCAGCACAACCAAAAACTGCATGTACCAGACACAAATTCAGTCAATAAATAAGCTAAACATGGTTTCCAACATCAAATAACACTACAAGGGCTTATACAGCTGAAATTCATATAAAAAAATTAATAATTCTAACAACATTAAAAAAAAAGAAATAATTTATCCGTAGAATGGCAAAGTCATAAAGAAGTTAAACGACGCATAATAATTGAGTGCTAAGAGATGATAGGAAAAAACTTTGCTGGAAAACGAAAACCTTCAGCTTTCTGCTATCAATTTAAAGCAAGGTTATACCTGACATGTAGAGTTTTCAACCATGTGTGCATATGCAAACTTTTTTCCAAGAGATAAAATACTTGTAGGCTGAAGGTATTCCAAAATAAAGATGAAGAGAAAAAAATAACTGTTAAGACCCACTAGTCAAAAATTTGTCAAAGGCACCAAAAGCAAGAAATGTCAAAGGTTTAAATTCAATTAATATTTGGATAAAGAAAAGGTGAAATGCGAGTATGAGGTACATACCAGTAATAATCCTTCTAGGCCCGATTTCCCTAACATTATCCAGCAGTCTAGACAATTGATCAGGAGTATGAGCAAAGTCAACAATAACTCCAAAAGCCTGTTCCTCATCAATCAGCTCACACCTACCTGGCACTGCATCTACCTCCTCAATCCCTCTAACAATATCTTCCAGAGGCGCACCAACTGCAATTCCAACAGCTACAGATGCAAGAATGTTATATATATTGTGTCTCCCAAGTAATCCAGATGAAATCTCCAGTATCCCATGAGGTGTATTAACCAAAACCTGAGTCTCAAAGAGAGACAATTCAAATTTCAAAGGATAAATATCAGCACTCTTATTCTCCAAAGCAAAAGTGACCACAGGAACATCTGGACTCCCTTGTGCTAGAAACAAAGCAGCATTTGGATCATCTATATTCACAATCTTACGATGGCGTTCTGGGTCCACCATTTTTGAGAATAACCTTGCGTTGGCAGTCCTATACTCGTCCTCAGAACCTGGAAAATCTACATGATCCTGCATCAAGTTCGTGAAAACAGCTATATCAAAATCTACCTCAGCATACCTCCCCGATGCCAATCCTTGAGAAGAAGCTTCCATAACCAAAGCCTCTGTCCCATTATGAAACATCTTTGCCATCACCTTCTGTAAGAAAACAGCATCAGCGTTCATCTCAGGAGAATCCAACTTATTATCTGCGTGAATATAATTCCCAACACTGCTTAACATTCCTGTCCTCAATCCCATCGCTTCATACATTCCCTTAATCAGATGAGCTGTTGTGGTCTTTCCATTTGTCCCTATAATCCCAATCACGGTCATAACCTTAGATGGATACCTATAAAAAGAAGCAGCCAAAGAGGCTAATACTGCGCTAGTATCTTCTACTATAACCAAAGCCTTACACCCTAGCGTCTCCTCGATGTCAATCTCCTTACTAGCCACAATAGCAACAGCACCTCTCTTGTCTGCCTCACTCAAGTACAAATGTCCATCAGTTTTCCTCCCAATACAACACACAAATAAATCTCCACTCTCAACTAACCGTGAATCATGTTGAATCCCAGTTATTTCAACATCTATATCTCCATACACTGATACAGGCACAGCTTTACTATCATCTAAAAGCTCAGCTAAAGTTGTCTTGAACTTGGGTTCCACAATTCTAGTCTTACTCTTACCAAACTCATCAAAATCAATATCAAAAAATGATGATCCAGAAGAACCATTAGTATTCATTTCATCAGTCGCCTCAAAATCAGACCTTTCTGAGCTTTCCTCTTCTTCACTTTCATCAATATCATCTTCAGAAATCACAGACAGCCCTTGAAGCTCCTTGATCTCATCCAAATCCACAACCTCTTCAGGCTCCAGCTCGTCAATATCCTCAACCGGAGTCCCTTGAGCCGTTGTCTTTCCTCTTTTGTCACCACTAGGCTTCAGAAGGCCCTGTTTAACGAACTCCTTTCGCTTCAAGGCTAAAGCTTTATCAATTTCTCCAAACAAATCGTCCCCGGAATCGTCATTCTTCGAAGAACCATCAAGATTTTCAGGTGGGTCGTCAATATCAGCTAAGGCGTTAAGAAAAATGGACTGGTCTTTCTTGAATTCCTCCTCCTGGATCTTTCTAGCTTTGGAAGCTTGGCGGTGGATTTGCTGGAACTTATTGACACCGTGCATGGAGTCTTCAGGGGCTTCTGGAGGGTCATCATCTGAAGGGTTAGGATAGTATTTTCCATCTGGGCCAATTGCAGAGAGGATGAAGGGTGATTTGAAGCGGAGGGGAAATAACAGTTTGGGTTTTGGAATTGGATATAAAGATGACCGCAATGGAACAACGGGTGGAGGAAAGCAGTTTAGCATTCTTTGGCTGTGATGAGAATTGGTGGAGAAGGAAACGCGCCGTCGTGTATGACGCGGTTAGTGGAGAGGAGGGGGGGTGAACAATGGGTTTTGGGATATAGAGCTCCACACCTGCAGTAGGATTTAGGGAGGAGAGGATTGGGTTTTCTTACCTCCGGTAATCCCTTCACCCAAAATTCCCATCCTTCCCCACACTATACCACACGTGACAGTAGTAAAGGATGGTGGAGCTAGATGGGAGGCTCACCATCCTCCCTTGCTGCCACGTGTTATGCGGTGGGGAGAGTTGGCCGTCTATGAACAATCAGCCGTCGGATTACCGCTTGTGAATCTTCAACCGTTGGATTAGAAGGGCTTATAGCAACTCACCAAAGAGCTTGCATGATCTTCAAACCTAACCTTGTAATGGAAAAGGTCATGCACCCCCGACGGCCCCACACACGACCTTCAGACATGACCACATCATATAGGGTGGACTCTATCATAAGTGACAAGCTATAATAAGATACATGAAATGAACTTTTCGACACAATAAAGGGAAGAAAATGTGCATTACAACGTAATATCAAATTCTAGCTTTGAATGAGTGCACGGTTATGCGTCACGTGAATACGTTAAGTGTAGTGAAGTCTAAGTGTAAAACGTTGTAGTTCTTTTTACTTATGTTAAATGTCCAACTCTTACCATTTGTTCAAAATTACATAAATAAATAAGAAATACATAACCACATTGTGCAGTATATAATTCCATTCGTCACTTGCACATGTTTCATATTAGCATCCCATTTCCCCTTGAAACTTTTACCTTTGGCCATGAGGGGGTTAGTGATTGACCTGGAATATAGGACGAATTTTGTTCACACACATATAACACTTATCGACGCAGTGCATGTTGGAGAATATAGTAGAATATACGCTAAACCAAACAAGATAACAATTGCAATAAAGCCGATACAAGTTTCTTGATAACTCTGTCTTTAAAGCAATTTAGTCTCTACAGGTGAGCAAGGTAGACAACAAAACTAATGTTTCCTAAGATATAACGGCTTGCTCTCTTTAGTTTACTCTACTAGAGAGAGGTTGAACTTGCTGTAGAAGTGATTACAAGAAAAGGAGAGTTGGAGGAAACAAAGTGCTGAAAAAATTCTCAGATTTTGCAAAACTTGTTGCATATCATCAAAATAGCAAGATCCTATATTTATAAGCATTGGGTTGTGTTAAAACCACTAATAAAACTTATTTCAGCGGTTTAGAACTCCTCCTATTCAATTGTATGCCGTTCATGTATGAAGGGGGTTGAACTTTGGATCAAAAGATGCAATTCAAAATGAAAAGTTCTGACGATTGACACATCGATCGATCGATGTCACTTCGATCGATGTCAGTAGAGAGTTCCAGCTTTTTTTTATGGAAATGGATCATTTTATTCATAAATAAAGTCAGACGACTGTACAATATAAGACGTGTGAATACATCTATCAACTCCTACGACCATACACTCCTACGTGGCCACCTACTGTAATCGCCACGCTATACGAATATTACGTACTCTCTCGTAAATGCCATTGACTATTGCAGATGTATATGGTCTAACAAACTCCTCTTGAGATAACATCTTGTTTCTCGTTGTCCATATTTGGTGTAATGCCTTCCGGAATACATATGGCCAAGCCTCCTCCAAATGTTCAGTCAATCGTAGCTGCTTTAAATTGTAGTCAACCCAGTTTTGCACATCATGGGAGCTAGAAATAGACGACTTTTGCCGACACTAAGCGAAAACCAGTTAAAGAAGTGAAGATAGACATTCGCCTCATGCAAAAAAAGGAAAAAAAAAAAGATAAGACATTCGCCTCATGTAAACTTTCACCTTTAATCTCTCTTTTGTGAAAAGATATATAAGTTAATGTATAATGCTAAGTTAAAGAAAATCAGACGACAGAAGAAAGGTTTATTCCAATTGCTCTTTCTATGTCTTTAAATTTAGCGACTTGTGTTCCAACTTTTATATGTAGATGTACCACATGTCTAGTAAATATGCACTCTAATAACAACACCGTAGATGATATAATCATCTTGTTTTAGGATAGAATGTACTTTTAGAAATTTTGGATCAGTAACTTCAGTCTCATAAGGTCCATTGTCTCGAACACTTTAGTTACTGATGAAGTCGAATCTTCATCTGAATCAGTGTTGATCTAAAAAAAAGAAAGAAATACCGTCTAAATCTTACACAAACGCAGTTTGCTGCTAGAATTAACGTTTTCAGAAATCTGCGAAAGTCTAACAATGCGAAAGGTCATAGGACTATTGCTCTAAAGAAAACCGTTTGACGCTCAAGTCAATTGTGGGTGTAGTCATGTCTGTATGCTAGAAAAAAAAAGAGAAACTTGTCTTATTTTATTTTGATGGCTGTCATTTTTTCATTCCATTCCCCTTTCGTGGGCAGTTTTCTGTCTTTTTATATGAGTTGTGCAGCCAGTGTATGTTGAGGAGGCATAAAACGTGCCACTTGTCCTGCCTCGATGATAGGTAGCATCTGCATGATTGCCATGTGGCTCCATGCGTCACGTTGCATGACTAGTTTGCTCGCTGGCATGATTCTGTTTTGGCAGGTGTCTAGTTGAGCGAGCCGAGCAGAAACGTTGAAGAGCCTGGAGGTGTGGCTGAGCAGCAGAGGCGATGCGGCGGACTTAAGGCCATTCCGTGACCAAGGTGCATGCTTGTGCCATTGCAGTAGATGGTTGAGCTGACGAAATTTGGTTTTGTCTAGTGGATCACAGTTAGTAACCCGATGTTAGAAACGACGTTGAGGGGCATTTTGCGTCTTTTGGGCTGAGCCGATATAAGTGTGAAGTTAGAGTCAAGTAGCTAAAGTGAGCCTAAAACGATCTGCGTCTTTATAACGTTAAATAACGTGATAGATCGAAATGACAACAATGGTCGTGATTTTGAATGATAGTATTACTTATATATGCAAAAATTTCACTACAAAGGTGAGCAGTTGATTGGAGAAAAAGTTGATGAATGAAGACTGTCAAATTGACAGGCTTACATGTTCAAAAGAAGGGGCTGAGCTACAATCCCTCCACCTAAACTTATCAACGAATGACTACTATTATGATGAACTAATTGGTCATAGACAAAGCTGAAATTGAATAATGTAATTATATGCCAAACGGACGAGGTCACATGAGGCCAAAAGTGAGACCATTTGTGAGGCCTCCTATCAACAGCTGCCACGTGTTAAAAAAAAATCATTTACTTAAAAAGAAATTTCAATCCCTTAAAAATTTTAACACGTGGCGGCTGTTGATATGATACCTCACAAATGACCTCACTTTTGGCTTCCTGTGATCTCATTCGATGCCAAAAGGCAAAATATACCTAAAGAAACTAATTATCACTTAGAAGAAATTCTCTTTTACCTCTTTGATAGTTTGGTGTACTTATACTTGACTACTTTACTGTTTAGAAATGCACATTTAGCTTTCTTATATTTATTAGAAAGATTAGAATCATTATATTTTTAACTAAAGCTTTATTACTTACATGACAATCAACCATTTTGTCCTTTAATCCATGAAGTTTTGAAGATTTTGGCCACATTGCACTCAAAAGATATTTAATTGTCTTCAAATATTGTTTTTTTTTGGTTGGCTTCAGAACTCCTTTATGACAGAAAACATCTACATACAGTCGTAAGTATGAAATTAGCTATAAATGATTATGAAACATTTACTCAAAACAAAAAAACAGCACATTGTTGCCGTACATATATACGTTATGATTATTTTAATATCGACAGTGATGATACCAGAAAATTCACCCGTCAGTCAATGACAGTCAACGTTAGAGCAAGAGTACAGAAAAGACTAAGGGCCGCAGGTCGGCCTGACGACTGACCAAGTCCTACGCGGACAAATATTCCGTCTCGGTCACAAAGGCCCCACGCCATCTCGGCTACATGGTCAGCACCCTACTGGAACTAAGGGTTCCACCTCGGCCTAAAGGGTTCCACCTCGGCCCAAGGGTTCCACCTCGGCCTAAAGGTTTCACCTTGGCTCAGTGGTTTTACCACGGCCGATGAATCTTATCTCGGCTACAATTATCAACTGAAATAGCTAGGCCAGAACCTTGGCCCAAGCATTTTATCGCAAGACCTCGGCATTTCTGCCTTTCTAAATGGCACCTCGGCCATAATAACTATCTCGGATATTTAGAAGAGCGGATATACATCCAGCTCGGCCAAAGGAAACTGAGTCCTCCAGTTCCACCTCGGCCAAAAGAACACATCTCGGCCTCGGATCTGCTCTCGACCACGGCTCTGATTATTGATCTCGGCCAGGTTACAACAGTCACAGAGCTGTATGCTACGTGGTCTACATGCAGTATCCCGCTTTCCAGATGTCAATCATACGGAGGAAAGGTGTCAGTACAGCAATCCTTAACAGCTGCACGACTACCATGCAAGCGGGCCAGACGTCGTCATCTCAGCCATCTGAGACACGCAGCTCCCAGCTTCGCCAACTATAAAAGGGCTTCTCCAACAGTAAGAAGCTCCAAGTCGAATTTGTGCGGAAAAAATCCAAGTCAAAATCACAGTGAGAAAGACACCCCGCTGTTTTCATCTCAGCTCAGCTTACACCTTGGCCGACCTCAAACAGGTTTCATCAAACCTATATTTCAGTAAAAGCCATACGCTATAATGCCCACAACTGACTTGAGCGTCGGAGGGTTTCCCCGGGGCAGCGCCCTGGGACCCCTAACGCGTTCTTTCCTTTCTCAGGCTTCCTAAGAGGACAAGTGACGGAGGGGTGACGGCCTTAGACCCCGGATATTTCGACTTTTACCTTGGCGAGACAATCCGACCTCGTCAAATTGGCGCTAGAGGAAGGGCCTGAACCTCCGGGTCCCTTGACTTTCGAAATATCGTCACTACCAACTCTTCTTAGCAAACCTCAAAAGCTACTGAGAGAAAGATGAGCAGAGAAGATAATCAAATGTCTTCTCTGCAACCAACTGTTTCATGCTCTAAGGAGTTTGAGGAGTTTTCAACTCCTATTATTTTCTCACATGAAGAACACATGAGAGCTATACACTATGTGGCTCAAAATCCAGCGGCATTCCAAGCTGTAATGGAATTAAGAGGGAATGCCTTAACAGAAGGTACTAGTGAACCCTCACCTGGCAGTACCAGTATTCCGCAGGTTTTAGAATATTCTCCATCTCGGCCAGGGTATCATTCTGAATGTCAAGCTGAGATTATATTTGAAGCAGGATACTCACCCCGGAGGTCTGATGATCAGACCATACAGCGCCCTTCGATCTCATCTCGGCCATCCAGTTCTGGAACACATATCCAGGCCTCACAGCGAGAAAGAGCATCTGTCAAAGTTCGGATGGGGGCCAGGGAAGAGAAAGGACTTCTCTTTTGGCATCAAAAGCTCGCATCCTTTCCTATATGAGAAAGAAGAGTTTGGTGAAGGAACCAAAGCCCCTTGCAGGGCCATTCCATAAGAGGAATCCTCAACTCTACTGCCTATATCATCATGATATAGGACATGATACAGAAGACTGTAGACAACTCGGTAAGGAGATAGCTCGCCAGATTGAGCTCGGCCATCTGCAGCAGTTTCACAATCCGAGATGAAACTTGCGCAGTGGAGCCGAATTAGACGTTCTTTAAGGTGAACATCAACCCGAGTGGTAGCTCTGAGTTGGAAAAATAGCTAGGCTGCCTAGACTGTTAATTGAGCTCGAAGTGGGGATCAATTTTCGTATACATCTGAAAACCCCCAGCTCGGCCCTGTAGTTGGCCTTTACAGCAGTCACTACCTGGTGCGTGAAACTTCAGCAATAAAAAGTGTTCATTCAACTCAGTGTTGTGGACAGCTCTGCGGAACTGAAGTTTCTTACCAAAAAGACCTCGGCGAAGAACGGGGCAAATGCCCGCTAAAGGGTGAAAAAAGACCTCGGCTAAGTCCCAGGCACCTGCCCGCTAAAGGGTAAAAAATTTCTCCTCAGCAGGTTCTGGGGAAAGAGCCCGCCAGAGGGTTAAATTTCTCCTCGGCAAGTTCTGGGGAAAGAGCCCGCCAGAGGGTAAAAAATTTCTCCTCAGCAGGTTCTGGGGAAAGAGCCCGCTAGAGGGTTAAATTTCTCCTCAGCAGGTTCTGGGGAAAGAGCCCGCCAGAGGGTTAAATTCTCCTCGGCAAGTTCTGGGAAAAGAGCCCGCCAGAGGGTTAAATTTTCTTCTCAGCAGGTTTGGGAAAGATCCCGCTTGAGGGTTGAAGTTGCATCTCGGCCAGCCCGGGACACCAACTTGCTCAAGACTCGTATGACCTTGGCAACTCTGGATAAGGTCGGGGCATATCTCTATAACTCACCTCGGCTAGTGTACAACGGATATGTTCAGAGTTATTCTAAATGAGATCTCGGCCAAGGTTTCACGAGATTCTCTTATTCAAACTCAGCATGACAAGGTAACTTTTATTTTGTTATCTTTTATTAAAGTTGAGCAGGTTTAATAAGACCGACATTCAATCTCGGCAACAATGAACTTGAAAAGTTCAATTACGCTATTCTGCGGGTAGAGTTTTGCCCAAGATTAACGGGTCCGATGTGCGACTTCGGCAACAAAAAGTATGAAGAAAACACTGAAAAATGCAAAAAAACTCGGAAACAAACGAGAATTGCAATTTAAGAAGGCAGAAATTTTCATTGATGATAAGAGTACACAATACAATCTAAGTTTAGATTTGCTCATCATCATCACGCAAGTCTGCCCCATCAGTGAACTTCTGAAACTGGGCTTCGAACTCGGCCTCAGCATTGATGTTATAGAGCTCAACCAGCCTGGGGTCATCCTTATTCAGCTGGGGGCAGACCTCAGCACAGACATCAATGGCCTTTGTCTGACCCATCTGCATAACTGAGCCCTGCAGCAGCACCATATTCTCTTCAAACAGTTCAGACTTCTTAAACTCGGCCACTGCTTCAGACTTGGCCGCAGCGAGTTGAGCAGAAAAGTCTGATGCTTGCTGCTCCAGTTTTTCCTGCAGAGATTTGATTACGGCATCTTTCTGCCCAGACTCGGTCATGACTTGATTATAGCATGCCTCCAGGTCGGCATTTCTTTTCCCCAGCTCAGCTACTAAGGAGTTAGCTGTGGCCCATTTGACCTCAGCCTCTTCTCTTTGGCCTTGAATCTTGAGGAGATCTGATTTTAGGGAAGCAATGTTTTGGGACTTAACATCAGACTCCTGAGTCTTAGCTGCCAGTTGACCTTGCAACTCCTCACCTCGGCTAATAAGCTCGGATAGTTGCACTGTTAGCTGTTTCACAGAAATGGAGTTAAGAAAAACTTTAGCATGTGAAACAAACAAGAGATAGGTCATACCACGGCAGAATTAATATGGACAGAGTTGACCAAGCTGCCCCAAGACGCAGTTGAGAAACGCTGTTTGTCAATGGGTAGTATCAAACTGTTCATCTTCCTAGCTGTGGCAGGGTTCATCACGGTGTCCGCTTCATCAAATTCGCCCACTGTTACATTTTCCTGAGCAGGTGCCATCTCGGCCTCAGGAACGGGGGCATCTTCTCTTGGCCTTTTTCCCAGAATGGAACCCTCAAATTGTTGGGTCTGTCCGAGATCAGCATGAGTGGGGTCTGCTGGCAAGATATTGACCCTTGCCCCTGCTATGGTACCGGAAGTTAAAAACCATACAAGAAAACGATTTAACAAGTCTTCCAATTGCAAGATACCTGGAGTGGTGGATTCAGAAGCAATTGTGATTGCTTGATTAACCTCGGCCTCGGCAATGCCTTCGGCTGGGGGCAGTTCTTGTGCGGCTTCGGCCCTTGCTTTCGCGGCCTGAGTTTTCTTGCGAGCTGCGGCCTTAGCAATCTTTGCCGCAACATCCTTCCCTCCAGGAGCCATGGAGCCTGCATAGAGTGCGCAAAGTTAAGTGGGGGAAGTTAGAAATGAAAAAGAAGCACAAGTACCAGAACATACCCCGGACTATTGCCAAATTGTCTGGAGAAAGGGGCTTGTAATGGGGACCTGAAGCTAAGGAGCTCAGGTCAGCCGCCTTCAGAACGGATTCATTAACTCTGTGCCAGTCAATGACCACAGGCAGAGAGTACAACTTGGCCGCCTTGTCACAGTATTCTGAGATCGGCTTCATGTTGTCAGCTCTGCCCGACTTCCATATATCAAGTTGGGGTAACCCTAACTTCTTAATATAAAAGAACCTACCCTTCCAATTCTTCTTGAAGGAAGGAATGTGTACAACATAATTAAAATCTTCAGGAGTCACTCTTTTGGTAAAATAATACCAACTCTCTGAAGACCTACAAGCAAATAGACTCCTAAAGATTCTTTGATCGAAGGGGAGCTCAGATGCTCTAAGGAAGAGCAGAAAAGAAAGAATAATTTTCAAACTGTTAGGCTTGATTTGGGGAAGCCTAAGGTTGTAAGAATGAAGAATTCGAAACAAAGAGACTGGGACGGGAAGACGGAATCCAGAATGAAAATATTCTTCGTAGATGGCTTCATATCCCGCAGGAGGGTCATAGGCTGTTTGATTGGGCAAAGGTAAGAGGGGGTCAAATTGTTCAACATCAATGTCATACATGCCACAGATCAAGGAAACGTCCACCTCGGACAGAGTACAAAAAGACTCTTGGACCTCGGCTGAAGGAGACCCCCTATAGACAACTCCTACCGGCAGAGTTGAAACCCTAGATCTACTAGGCACTGTTGCCATGCCCGGAGGAATGGTTTCTGCCTGCTCTGGAGAAACCTCAACTACTCTAATAGCTCTGCTCGGCATAGCTTGGCCACTGGGGCCGGCAACATCACCAGCACCAGCCAGAAGCCGAGCTGGAGGACGGTTCTCAGAGACAACCGTCTTCTCCGATGAGGAACTAAAAGTTCCGTCATTTCCCACATAAGAAGCCCCTTCGGAGCGATTTTGTGAATCAGAAGCTGAAGACATGAAAGCTAGCAGAGAAGACTTACAGGCGATTTGCCGAAAAAGAAAGGAAGACCAGAGAATGTAGGAGGAATGCCGGAGAAGGAAGCAAGCGCCGGGAAGACAGAGTAAGCAGAGAGCAAAAACGCAAAAATGAAGGGGAAAGACCTATTTATAGGCAGAAGTCTCAGCCATTTCAAAGGTCACCTCGGGTTAGGCTGACCTCGATTCCCGTGCCACCATCAAGGCTGATTAGCATCGAATCCTGAACCGACATGAGTAAAAGCTGAACCGGCGTTACCTCGATCTGCGTAGGCCATAATGGTGCAGGACAAACTAATCCGAGATAGACACGTGTTGTGAAAGGTCATCCGTCTGGTTAGTTTGATCCAATCAGTACAGCTACGAACTGATGCTTCGTACACTGCGCTTGATAGGTATGGAGTAATTGGCTTTAAGAGAGACACCTCGGCCAAAGGCAACGATATCAACAGATCAGCCTGCCCTCAGCTCAGCTCGACCAAACTAATCTGGGGGGCAAATGATGATACCAGAAAATTCACCCGTCAGTCAATGACAGTCAACGTTAGAGCAAGAGTACAGAAAAGACTAAGGGCCGCAGGTCGGCCTGACGACTGACCAAGTCCTACGCGGACAAATATTCCGTCTCGGTCACAAAGGCCCCACGCCATCTCGGCTACATGGTCAGCACCCTACTGGAACTAAGGGTTCCACCTCGGCCTAAAGGGTTCCACCTCGGCCCAAGGGTTCCACCTCGGCCTAAAGGTTTCACCTTGGCTCAGTGGTTTTACCACGGCCGATGAATCTTATCTCGGCTACAATTATCAACTGAAATAGCTAGGCCAGAACCTTGGCCCAAGCATTTTATCGCAAGACCTCGGCATTTCTGCCTTTCTAAATGGCACCTCGGCCATAATAACTATCTCGGATATTTAGAAGAGCGGATATACATCCAGCTCGGCCAAAGGAAACTGAGTCCTCCAGTTCCACCTCGGCCAAAAGAACACATCTCGGCCTCGGATCTGCTCTCGACCACGGCTCTGATTATTGATCTCGGCCAGGTTACAACAGTCACAGAGCTGTATGCTACGTGGTCTACATGCAGTATCCCGCTTTCCAGATGTCAATCATACGGAGGAAAGGTGTCAGTACAGCAATCCTTAATAGCTGCACGGCTACCATGCAAGCGGGCCAGACGTCGTCATCTCAGCCATCTGAGACACGCAGCTCCCAGCTTCGCCAACTATAAAAGGGCTTCTCCAACAGTAAGAAGCTCCAAGTCGAATTTGTGAGGAAAAAATCCAAGTCAAAATCACAGTGAGAAAGACACCCCGCTGTTTTCATCTCAGCTCAGCTTACACCTTGGCCGACCTCAAACAGGTTTCATCAAACCTATATTTCAGTAAAAGCCATACGCTATAATGCCCACAACTGACTTGAGCGTCGGAGGGTTTCCCCGGGGCAGCGCCCTGGGACCCCTAACGCGTTCTTTCCTTTCTCAGGCTTCCTAAGAGGACAAGTGACGGAGGGGTGACGGCCTTAGACCCCGGATATTTCGACTTTTACCTTGGCGAGACAATCCGACCTCGTCAGACAGCCTCCTCTTTGTATTTCCTGACTTACTAACACAATAGCATATTATATCTCTATTATTGTGCCATATATGCAGATACATATAGAGGCGGGGTCTCACTGGAATCAAACTCTCTATCCTTTAGAATAGAGTTATTGTTTGTCTGCCGCTTACCATTCTCATACTCTAGCGATAACTTTTGTTTTCGTTGGAATATACTTGATACGATTGATGATGATGAAGAAAAAACAGCACATCCTTTTGTAATCGTTACCCAAAAATAACTTATATCTTGATTTCATTTTATAATCAAATTAAGAGTAGAACATAGTAAATTCAAAACCAAGGATGATAAATCAGATAAGATTGCAAATACCAAATATCGTTTCCCTTTCGTAATATTAGTAAAAGTAACAATCCTCAAATTTAGTAATTCCAATTATTTTAAGGGGAAAAAACCAATGAATTAACTTTGTCACTAAAAAGGAAAATAATACATTATCTAAACATGAAAATTTGATATTTGAGTTGACCGTATCAAAGGAAAGCCTTCCAAATCCAGACAAAAGTACGCTAAATACACGACTTTCCTATCAGATTTCCCAGGTTTTTACAAAGTCATTTTCCATTGATAATCAACGGCTGAGTCAAAGGATAGTAACGTAAATTCAAGCTCCCATTACAATCCAGACCGAGATGAATCAACCACATCCATCTGATTACAGATCTGGATAAACCACAACCTGCCCATACATACTTACGTGTCAAACGATTAACGCTAGATGCAGCTGACGACAACCGCACCGGAATATACCCCACCGACGAACAACTCCAATCTACTCCTCTCCTTTTCCCGAAAACTATAAATATCTCTCCATTTGCCTAAACCCCTCATTTTTTGCCCTAGAAACGCTGCTCACTTAGCCGCAATTTCCTCTATCTACCTCTAATTCTTGCTTCAACCCTTCTGTCCGACTTCCTCAGATTTTGTTTTCTTTCGTCTTTTGCTCCTTTTGTCTCAATCGGACACCAAATTCTAGTTTTTTCACTTGATTTTGAGGTTTTAATTTTTCTTTGGTTTATTGTTACTTGCTCTTTTGCTTGAATTGGAGTAGCTTGTTATTGGTTTTACATCCAGAGAGGAACTTTTTGCGGCGGCGGGTGGAGGCGTCATGGTGTTTCGGAGATCCGATGGATGTCATGACGTTGTCTCTTCCGGAGGTGTATCATTCTGGAACTGAAGTAATGGAGTCAAAAGGTTCAACAGGCGGCGGCGGCGGCGTTGGGGTATTAACCGGAAAAGTAGAGATTTCTTTGTCGCAGAGTAGTAGAAAACTACTGTGGCCTTCCGCTGGTGCAGGCCTTCGAGGTAGGTTTTTTTTTTTTCCCTCCTTTCATTGTTCTTAACGTTTCTGGAGCATATGCATACTCTTTGTAGATATATTTTGTTGTTGCCGATCTCACTTTTTTTGTGCTCTGGTAGATAGTTATTTCATTTTTGTGAAAGGCTTGGTTTGTGTTTCTTTCTGATCCGGCAAATCTCCTAAAGCTGGAAGCTTTTAAAACCAAAAAGAAAAAAGGTAAGGGAGAAAAAAAGCACTTGTTCACACTAATGTTAATAATGCATCATTTGAAACTCGATATCTAAATGAAAAGAAATTTTATTGATATTCTAATGGTTCCATCAAGTTTTCGTATTTACTTCTAGGCTGGTTAAATTTGCTTTAGTGAACCATGGAAAAAACTGTTGATGATATGGCTAACCGAGTTTAGGGTCCTTGAATACTTGGTTTGTAGAGGAAAGATGTGTACTGGATAAAACTGTGAAATTAAGCCTCTTATCACGTAGCGAATATGTATTGAACATGTTGGAATTGTCACTGATGCTTGCTTTAAATGTTGTATTGCCAGAGAATGTACTCACTAGCAATGCCTCTGAGCCAAGTATATGGAATTTGACGTCTGATGGCGGATCTATTTTATCTAATAGTCAAGCTTCTGACTTTCTTGAGACTAGCCCTCTTGAGGATTTTGATTTGGGTAAAGGGAAAAGTTCGCTGTCTCATGTTACTGGTGGTAAGCAGAAGTATCGAAGATCAAGGAAGGATGGAAGAAGTGATAATGGTTGTTCTAGGAGAGTGCGGATTGTACAGATGGAAGCTTCTATGAATGGAGCTGGTGTAAAAGATCTAAACGGTAATCCAAGTGCAGCTGGCCTTCGTGCTAACAGTTTAACCAATTTTTTTTGTGGCTACTTTTGCCTTTTTGGTTATACTTATCAAATTGTTTGGAGAAGTAGGATTTGCATATGGTTTTTGTTGATTTGGAAAAAGTATATGATAAAGTTCCACGAGAGATCCTGTGGAGAGTGCTTGAAAAGAAAGGTATTAGAGTAGTATATATAGAAATTATTAAAGATATGTATGAGAATGCAATGACAAACGTAAAGACTTTCGAAAGACTAAGCTCAGAGTTCCTTATTGCAGTGGGTTTACACCAAGGATTTGCATTAAGACCATACTTAATTGCTTTTATTATAGATGATCTTACTAGACATGTTCAAGATAGAGTTCAATGGAACATATTATTTGCAGATGACATTGTGTTGGTGGACGAGACTAGTGAAGGAGTCAATGCTATGTTGAAATGTTGGTGGGAGACACTAGAGGAAAATGACTGCAAATTGAGTCGAAAGAAAACAAAATAAATGAAATTTAATATTAACAACAAAAAATGACCTTGGAACCTTGTGTGAAACTCGAAGATCAAGAGATTCACTTGAGTAAGAGTTTTATGTATTTAGGATCTATACTACAGAAAGGTGGAGGAATTGACAAGGATGTGAATCGGGCTGTTAAAGTGAAAGAGCTCGTCAGGTCTTCTTTGTGATAGAAAAGTACCCTTAAAGATTAAATGCAAATTTTACAGGACGGCAGTAAGAACTATACTACTATACGGGTCTGAATGTTGGGTAGTCAATTGTGAACATGAACAAAAAATGCAAGTGACAAAATTGAGAATGTTAAAATGGATGTGTGGACGTACAAAGAAGGATAAAATAAGAAATGAACATTTAAGGAGAAAAGTTAGAGTTAATTTTATAGATAAGAAGATGAGGAAATCAAAATTAAAATGATATGGACATGTACAAATGCGTCCTGCAGATACACCGTTAGATTATGCGACACAATGAATGAGATGTGTGTTAAAACGTGAGAGAGGAAGATCAAAGAAGACATTGAGAGAGACAATAAGGAAGAATATGACTTATATGACAATTGATGGAGCATATGATCAATGAAAGAGCACAATGAAAACATTTGATTCATATAGCCGATGTCATGTAGATGATATAAGCTTTAGGTGAGAATTTTAGGTACTTAGGTTTGATTCACGATTGAGATGATATGATAGTTTTGAATGCATTAAATATTAGGAGACACACAAAGATGATAGGATTTAAGCTATGCCTCAATAAATAAATAAATAAAGTGCAAAAAAATTGATCCATATACGCGAGCCTGTATAGTAGAAAAACACTTGAGTCTGGTTGGTGTGATGAAGGGAATATGTTTCTGCGATATATGGTGGAGTTTTAGTAACTTATTGGTGGTAAAGCAATTTCTTGTGAATGATCAACAAAAAGACAACCCATACCCTTAAGCAAATTGATGGATCACGACTGACAGCAACCAACAATACAAAGAAAGACTTGTGTAGACCCACTCATAAACGAAGAAAAAATAACACTAGCATCCAAAAGTAAGTCATGTTTAGACTCACAGCTGAAGTACATGAATATAATCTTTTGAAACAAAACTAGACAGTGGGTAACCTCTTTATTAATCTTCTCAGGAGATGAATAGCCTTCGTTGTTGATCTTCCCGTCATACATCCAAATGATTTTCATATACATTAGTCTTTTTGCGAAGTCTTTTTTCAATCAATCTCTCTCAGAGCTTTATTGTTTGGTTCATTTGGTTCATTAACTTAATTCCTCTATAATTTGCACAATCTTATATCTCATTTGTTTTTATACAGAGATACTAAAGTGTTTTCATTCCAGTGATCATGCATATTTTCGGTCTTCACAATCTCGTTAAAAAAATCTATGAGCTATATAATACCTTCTTTTCTTTGGCATTTTCAAGTCTCAACTGAAATTCGTCGGGTCCAATTGTTTTTTGTTTTTCATATTTTTAAAGCGTCATTTTACCTCTGGCAATCGAATTCTTCCATAGTTACGTTTCTATCCTTGTAGAGTTACGTAACTCACCCAATACGAGTTTATCTCCCATTTATTCATTAGAAAATTTCTCAAAGTATATTCTCAATCTATCTTTTATTGCTCTTTCATCAATTAAAATCTTGCTGTCTCTGTCTTTAAAGCATTTAGGTTGAGTCGAATCCCTTGTTTTCAAACGTCTTTGATTGGCTTCACTTACGACATGTTTAGCTTCTTTTGTAGCAAACTTATATATATATTTTTTAATTTTCTTGATTCCTACAAAGTTGAATTGTCTTATAACTAGTTCTTTTGGCTTTTAATTTGTCTTGCACTTCTTATTTCACCCCGAAGATTCGTTATTTGGAGGTGCTCGACCTTTTGACTCGCTAAGTAAATTTTTTCGCTATTTTTATCATTTTTAAAGCATCTTCTGGCTCTGACAATTGGATTCTTCATAGTTACGTAACTTGCCCAATACGAGTTTATCTTCTACTGATTCATCATAAATTACTCAAACTCTCTTCTGCATATATCTTGTATTTTCATTTCCTCTACTAAGGTCTTGCTATCTTCATCTTTAATGTATTTAACTTGAGTCAAATATCTTGTCTTCCTTTCATTCGTGCTATCAATTTTATATACATCTCTTCCACCTTCTCCTGTGTCTAGCCATTTACAAAAATCTTCAAATGCCTTTGAGTTGGCTTCATTTATGACCTGTTTAGTTTCTTTCTTAGCAAACCTATATTTTTCACGATTCTCTTGATTCCTGCAAAGTTCAAGTGTCTTGCAATTAGTTCTCTTGGTTTTAACTGTCTTGCACTTTTTCTTTTGACCATCAAGATTCCTTCTTTGCATGTGCTCGATATTTTGACTCCACAAGTAAATTTCTGGCTATTTTCTTTATCTTTACCGTCACATCCTCGTACACTTCATTTGCATCACCGCTTCAATTTCTTAATATTTCTGGTTCTAATACTACTTTTCTAACATTTGCTTGTTAACTTCTTTCAATTTTTACTATTTTATCTTGGATTCTATATGCCTTTGTTTTCTCTATCTTCTATGTTATATACAACATCAACACTACCAGGCAGTGTTGTATTGTTAAGCTTTCTCCTGTGATCAACTAACAGTCCTTGCAAGCTCTTTTATCTCTCTTGCGAGTCATGAAATAGTCTATCTTTGACTTATTTGGTCCATTTCTGAATGTAATCAAATATTCATCTCTTTTTTGAGAAATTGTATCAGTCACTACAAGGTCATTCGCTATTGCAAAATCCAAAATTGATCTTTCTTTATCATTTCTGTTTCTAAAACCAAATCCACCGTGTTTCTCATTGTAATCCTTATTCTCTTTATCTTCCAATCAAGTCGACCTTGATATTATTTTGAACTCGTTCTACAAAATTGATGAACATATCTATAAAAATAAAAAAAGACATTGTTAAATCCCGGACGCCAACCTTGAGTAGCAATCTGCCTATTTAACCTAACTTTTCGATAACTATATACAAGCTGGAATAAAGGTCAGTATGCTTAGTTTATACGATGAGATCTGCTCTATCAGAGTTTGCTTCATTAAAAGTTACTATAACATAAACCGAATTCAATTTTTTTTAATATTTAAAAAAAAACTAAAATTTAAGTCAAACTCAGTTTATGTTATGGTAATTTTTGATGAAGCAAACTCGGTCTAACAGATCTTATATATTAGTTTATATAGCTTGCTTTTTGACTTAATTAGTAGAGGGTAACGTATACAGCCGCTGGGAAAGAATAAGCATTTTCTTTGGGTTATCCTTCCTTCAACATGCTAAATAGAAGTTTCATGCACCATCATAGATTTAGCTGCCAGGATGCTTATTTACAATAAGTACTATTCGACAAGATTAAGAGTACTTCCTGTGGAAAGCTATGTTCATTAAAAAAAAAATTATAAGTAATATGTTTCTCTGTCTGATCGAGTTCTTGACTTGCCGGTCCTAAGTACGAGTAAAGGAGAAGAGTTGCGTTAGGTTCACAACCCACGTAAATCCTTAGAAATGTAATTTTTTGGTAGACGGATTTTTTTCGCTTTGTTCTTTTTCTTTTGGGGTTGTGGGTGGGGAAGAGAAGGGGATCATTAATTATCTTACGCAAGAATGTAGTGTTGCAATACTAGCTACCTATTGTATTATGAACTCTTTTGACATAGTTGACCTATCGCTGTGTTTTGTTTCAAGTTTGCTACTGTTTGTACTAAACACGTTTATGTTTGGAAGATATTTTATGTAGATTTTATTGTTTAGTCACTAACATAAAATTATTGACCCCTCTTCGTATTCTCCAGAGAAACCTCAAATAAGCAGGCAAAAGAGCATTGCAAATGGGAAGCAGAGAGATAAAAGAAATGGTAGGATCTCTAAGAGTAGAGGCGACCTTTTCTCTGTCAAAAATGGTGTGGTTAGCTTCAGCTCAGCTGCTGGAGGTAGAACCCTTCTGGGTAAGAATCTGGTCCATTTTTAACTCCCTCTTTTTTAGGGAAAAAATGAATCTAATGAATTAACTTCTGCCTTTGGAATCTACTGTGGCTGTAACTAGCAGTGTGCTTCACGTGTTTATGTTTATAATTTTTTTACGGTTCAATTAATGTCATTCTATCCCAAAAAGACATGGTAAATTGTTCTAATATTGTACACATGGACAAACTTTTGATATGCTTATGGCTTGAAGATTTATACACAAGCTTGTCGCCGTGCTATATTCTTCTGTTGTGATTCTGGTAAACTGAGTATTTAAAGCATTTGAAAATATCTTTAAATACTAACATTTTACTCTTTCCCTGGGGTGTTTCCATTCTTTTTCCGTTAACAAACTGCATGGAATATCAAAATTCTATTTTTTTGTTTGTTTGTTTGTTTTTTTTGGTTTTCCTTTTGTTCTTATGTCTAAGACGTGTTTTTAAGTTCCAGCACCTGGTTGTTTATCAATTCCTTTTCCAAGTATTTTTATTCTTGTGGTTTGATGGTGCAAATTCACTGTGCAGCATATGGTAGCAAATCCAACAATTTTGATGTCACTGATCATGTTGATGAGCTGTCTTTAGATGAGTTACTTGATGGCAGTTATACCTATCATAGTACGATCGAAGACAAGGGCAAAGCAGTCCAAAATTCGGATGATAAGTTGTTGAATTCAATTAGGAAGGCTTGCTCTGTACTTCGGATCCAAAACCCTGTTCATACCCAAAACATTGGCGAGGGTCATGACCAGCAGGTCTCCCCATGCCCAATCACTGACAGTGCTTCACCGGAAAGCAAAACTGATGAAGGTAGTGGAGTTTGCTGCACAGAAGATCAGCCTCCTATCGACAAAATTAGTGGACAGGTAATAGAAGGATGCTAAAGTTGATAGTAGTAGCACATGAATCTAGCCCAAGTGATCATTATGCTATCAATTATGTTCCTCTAACATTGTCGTGTTGGCATGAAAAAAGCGGTTAAAATGGAACCTTAATACCTAAGCACTTCCAGCTCATGGAATGCCTCAATGATGATGTTGCATTTTTTTATTATGTTACCTGATCATTTGTTCTGTTTGGGAGTTAGGGAGTACGTTTTTTGCAATGTGATAACTGTTTTCCAGTATGCTGATATAAGTGTCATTTTTGTTATGCTGACTCTATCTCTGTTGCAAATCCATGTGTCTAAATAATTCATGCTAATATATAAGCTTCGTTATTGACAACTGAAATTCTGCACGTTTTTGTCCTTACTGCAGACTTGAATGTGCAACTATTTCCTGTTGAATTAACAGTCTTGTTCATTGAGATTTCAGGATTCTAGTGGAAGAGCAAAAGCATTTTCGACCTTTGATGATAACCCATTATATGAGCCGAAAGATCTTCTGCAGCTCCTGATGCTTCCCCCACCCAAGGAATTGGACACCTTGCTTCTGGATGCTGTGAAGCTTGCCTCGTCTTCAAAAACCAATAATGATTTGCGTTTAGGGAAGACAGTTTGTGACCGAGCAGCCTTGCCACCTTTTCCCTGGTCCCTTAACCCGTCTGGTAAAGCTGGTCCTGATGCAGTAAAATTTGCTGCTAATAGGCCACCATGCCAAGCTAGATGGGCGAAGGTGAGTAAGAGTCTAATTTCTGCAAAGGACTCCACTACTGGGTTTCTGGTGGATTTCGAATCGCTGACTTTTGATCACAGATTAGTACCTGTAATCAATCGACAATCTGAGCCTTTGGAGAAGAAAAATGATGCAAGATATATTTCCAGTGAAGGGGATATATCATCATCTGCAACCAACCCTGTCTCCCGGGTGCCTCTAGGTAAAAGTATTCTGACATCCCAAAATGCATTTGATCATCGAAAGTGCATAGTATCAAATAGATCTGTTTCTGCCCATCTGATAAGAAATGTGATGAACCATCACTTAACAATTTTATATGCAACAGTTAAGCATTCTTCTGGAACCTGGGATGCAGCTGAGACGCTATACCAAATTGCATCTCGTTCCTCGAATGAAGAGGCACATGATATAGTGGAAGGGCTTGAAAAGCCTCTGAATGCAAGCAAATTGAAACAACACAACAAATTTCGTAAAATAGTCACCGTACCAACACAATTAAAGGCTACTGGGAGTTCGCTCAAAAGACCTGGTAATACTTCCTCATCCAAAAGGCTTAAGCTTTCAGTGGAAGGATGTGCTGAAAGTGCTCAGCTTACAAAGCTTGACACTAGGCCGCCATTAAGTTGGTCTGCTCCTCGATCAATCAGGTCATCTACAGGTAAGCTGTTGAGGGATTCAACTCCACATGCCAAGCATCTGTGTACGAATATTACGAAGAAACCGTATCTGATGCCACCACCATCTAGCATAATGGATAAGGCCACCGGTAGTCAACTAAAGCTGAAGGAGACACTATAAAGGGAAAAAATCTCACGAGGTACTGAACTAAATTGATCATTTACTTTTCCGGCGACTAGAACACCACTGTATGTGGCATTTTGATCTGTTGTGCATTAGATCACGCTAGGGATCACATGATAATTGTTAGCTTTGTAAATATTATTTCACTGTAGTGAGCAAAGTTCAAATAGTGTCTGATGTTGTAGCATTAGCTGTAAGATGAATTCATGGTGATGATGAAATCTTTAAGTTTGCCTATGTACAGATGATTGATGAGGCAATAGAAGATTCATTTCTCCACTGTCTTCCCTTATGTGTCTAGGTCAATGTAATTGCTGTTGTACTGACGACAAAAATTTGCTTTTGTAATAGCCGCCGATAACACATTAGGATTAGGGGGTTGGGATCTCCTCACCCCCCTTTCCTCACCCCTTTGTGACCACGCGACACATGACAGCAAGAGAGGGTGGTAAGGCTAGATGAGGGTCACCTGCATCTAGTCTCACCACCCCTTTGCTGCCACGTGTCGCGCAGTCACGTGTCACCGCATCCCTTTGCGGTAAGGGGATCCTATCCCCACATTAGGTCCTCCGAATGTCAGCAAAGAACCCGTTCTTCGGTAGGAATCGGTATTATTCCATCCCAATTCCTTACCAAACTAGTACTCCCAAGAAAATCTCGAATTGGATCCAAAATTAGAATTGCCATTGTCGTGTGAATCTACTACGATATAATACAATATTCAGTTATGACTAGTTTAAAATATGATACATGTCAAAATTTGTCAGCAACAATTTGTGTCTCTTTCTAAGTGAAATGTGTCAATCGTTAATTTATGACTTTCATAGTTGATGATGTTAAAGGAATCGCAAAAAGAAGTGTCTCTTTCTAAGTGAAATGTGTCAATCGTTAATTTATGACTTTCATAGTTGATGATGTTAAAGGAATCGCAAAAAGAAGATGTACAGTAAGATGGAGTGAGAACAGTAAGATAGAGTGAGAAGAATCACGTCTATAATGTTTCTCAAGATCTTATTTTTAGCCAAATTGACATAGAAGACTTGGTTAGAACATAAAAATTCAAAACTTTTGCAGTCATCAATAGTTATATCCATATTTAATGAAGTCTTCACGCACATTGACTTCTCTTTCGATTGCACACTCTTCAACGTCACGAGAATTAGGGTCGGATGCACGTGGAAACCAAAAAAGGTTGACCTTGAACAAATCTTCCAACATAAATAGTTTCCTCTCAACAATCTTTCCATTAAACAATGATTACAACTTTATAAGCAGATTCAATACCAAGATTTGACCAATGATCTTTAGACTTTTTCAAAATCTTCACCTTGGTTAAAGAAGTAATTAAACAGGTAGGAAACATTAAACACGGACACTTACATTGCCTTCGTCAATCGTTAGTCAATTACAACTTCAACTGTAAAAAAATTACAGCTTCATGTATATATAGGCTTTCTTTCAACTCCGAGCTACAAATTTTAACTGCTAACGTCCATCATAAAATTTCTTAAAAGCTCCCGGCATTCTTTGAAGACCGATCTCCTTTTAGTCATTCATAAGTGTACGTTAAGACTGCAGACTCTGTGCACGAGAGTCTAGTGAACCGGAAACGCTGTTTATCAACAAAAATGATGATGGCAGAAGATACGCATGAAATCCCACTCGCCCCACGATTGCAACCTAGAAGTGATGAAGAAACAGCTTTCTCAATGCCCCAAAATACTCGCCATAAAAGAGCCAACAAATTTGTTGTATACCTCCTCCTTGGAATTGACTTGCTAACCATAGCTTTTCTCATTTTTGGTTTGGTAGTTCTGCGATTCGACTCGCCCCAAGTCAAAATAGAGTTGGTAAACGTCAAGAATCTTCGTTACAGCACCATGCCATCGCCCTCGTTAAACATGACTATAGTCACTCAAGTCGCGATTCGTAACACGAATTTTGGTGGATTTACGTTCCAAAACAGCAGCCTGGGATTGTTGTATGGGAATGCTACTTTTGGGGTCGCAAATATGAACGGCGGGCATGTTAAAGCTAGAAAGACTAATAGAATTATGGACGTCACAGTTCAATGGGGAGCCTATGGCTTGGAAGACAAGTACTTGAATTTTAGCAGTGACATAAATTCTGGGTTGTTAGAGTTTAGTAGCTATGCTGAATTGAAGGGTGAAATTCGTGCATTGAAGATTTTCACTAGCCATAAAACTGCAATCATGAATTGTAGCATGAGTCTTAATTTGACCAGCCAGTTGATTCAAAAATTCCACTGCATGTGATTTTGTATACATATAACATTCTGGTGGAAAATATGTAATTAGAGAGTGTCTAGTTTTATGATTATAAGTTTTTCTACTTTGTTTTAGTGTGCAAGACTTACTGTAGGACATATAAGTATATGCAATAATATTGAGTTCAACATATATACATTATTGTCTACAACTTCGCAAGTATCAAATTGCAGCTATGATTCCCTTCCTGGTCTTATTGTTTTGTAGCATGAAGAGTTGACCTTCCAAGATGAATTTAGTTAGATTAATTATGAGGTAATTCTACTAACACTAAAATGGCAGTAAGCAAAGGTAAAATGGGGACTTGAATTAAATTTCAAAATGAGAATAGGAATGAAAGTGGCAGTATGCTGCACTTCAGGTCTTCTGTTGCACTCCATATTACCACACCCAAAATGAGAATAGGAATGAAATAGAATCATCCATCTACGTTAGAAGGAAAGACTGTAAGGGGGTAGAAGGCTAGGGTGGGGGTGTTAGAAAAATGGATAATGGTCTCTTATCCTCAGCAATAAGGATAGAAATTCAATGAACTTTTAATTAAGAATGCTTTGGAATAGGAAGAAAAATTAGGATTCTTGATCTTGAAGAATGGATTAGATTATCTTGAAATGTGTTAAACATGTCTTTTATAAGTATTTTAACTTCATCTCAGACGTTCAAACCGTCCTTGGGTGGTTGGAATATGTCCCTTAGTGCAAAAGTTGTAACTTTAGACGAAAAAACACATCTGTTGGGCACATCGATCTATTGATGTCACCGATCGATGTCTCACAGAGAGCTTCAACTTTTCATTCAAACTACTTCGATCGATCTATGTATCGATCGAAGTCACATCGATCAATCTATGTGATCGATCTATGTTGGACAGTGTACTTCAACTTTGCACTCAGGGTACATCGATCGGTCATCGATCGATGTGATATCGATCGATGGATGTGATCGATCTATGTCCGACAGAATACTCAACTTCATTTTCAAGCCACATGGATCGATACAACTGAGACATGGATCGATACATGTCATGAATCAAGCTATTCTTGCTTATTTAAACACCAATCCACTTTCATTCTTCATCCCATTGTCTTTACAAACTATGAAGGGGAGTGTTTGATTCAAGGAAGCTCAAGAATACCTTTCAGGAATACTAATAATAGTAACATCTAATGGTTCTATTATATTACTGTTTCACAATTAATAATCGATGAATAGAGGGTAAATGTTGAATTCTACAGAATTTCATCCTATAACCAAATCAAAGAATATCAACCACGTATAATATTGAAGAAAAATAGCTTATTGTATATCTTTTAGATCAATCCACCTACCTTTTTTTTCTTTTAGTCTGAACCATACTTTTTTTTTTGTCGTGTTCGTGATTAACAATGACGCAGTCGCGGTTATAACTCTCAAAGCCAAACTTTCTTTCTGGACAAAATATGAATCCAAAATGCCTTCCATCAAGAGCCAAACCCTCAGTCAAACCATTAGGCTTCTAATATGTCTCTACTTCAAACAACATTTGTACATAAAACCCACAAAAAATATGTTTCCAACAAGGCTCTAAAAATCAAATTTACACACCAACAATGTCATATGTGGATCAAGTCCAGCCCCTAGCTCATGCCCCCTTCCGTCGAATCAATATAGATCAAGACGACCCATTCCACAGGGACCTAAATCAACACCCCCACCAAAAATACGTTTTATGTTGCGGATGTCTCTTAGCCATCATGTTGATTCTAACCGTCGTCGTTTTGGTTCTAGTTTTCACCGTTTTCCGTTCTAAAAGTCCGGTTTTGACTATGCAAAACGTACGTATAGTGGGCTTACATGAGGTGAACTGGACGCACATTAAGCCAGACACGAAGTTGATGGTGTTCGCGAATGTTTCCGTGCAAAACCTTAATATGGCTTCTTTTAGATTTGATAACACTTCAACAAGGATTTACTATGACGATAATGTTATTGGTGAAGCTTTGGTACTTGGTGGGAACGCCAAGGCACGGCGGACGACGACGATCAATGTTACTGTGGTGGTGATGGTGAAGAACATGTTGGATGTGCCAAGGCTTAAGCATGATTTTATTGCAGGTGTGATGCCACTTCGTACACACACGAGATTGAATGGGAGATTGAATTTGTTGAATATTGTGAAAAAGAGTGTTTTTTTGAACTCAATTTGCTCGATCAGAGTGAATTTGACCAGTTATTTGGTTCAAGATCAAGTTTGTGACCGCCAAGTAATCACCTAGATTACTTGATCAAAGGACATGGTCCAATTTTGCCTAGGCTTAATTAGTGTATACATATATATGTGTGTCTATGTTAACGTAAATTTTTTTTTGTTTTGAAGAAGCTACTTTTGAAAAATCAGAATTATCTAGTTTACTGTCCGGAGACTGAGGTGTAATGAAGTTATCTCATTTATCTCATGTAACATGTAAGGTAACATTATGTTAGACGTGGAGTAACTTTTAATCATTATGCCAATTGTTTTTTTTTTGGGTTAAAGCATTAGGAGAATGTAATCCATACAATAGCCCTATTCGTAGACCAACATGCTGATCTACGTGTATTAATCAGAAATATAGAAGTATTTTAAACAATATGTGACACGACACCTATGTCTAAAATTTAAGGGTAAATCTTATACATAACTCTCTGCACATGCGTGCATATTATATGTGTTACATCTTTAGATACAAATGGTGCTCTTTCAAAAATGTTTATGTTAATATCTTACCAGATATAGTAGACGGTGACTCCAAGGTAATCTTGTTAAAGTAAGAAATTAGTAATCATCTTAGTTCATCTTAGTTGCTTGTTCTCATCTAGTGAACAAGTGGCAAATAAGAGAAAACAGTCATATAATTGGGTGGTTTTTTTTCCTCATTAAATCAAATACATAAACCACCCACCACTATAGTAATAATTGATTCAGGATCAACTTAATATTTATCTCACATGGGTAATTTCTTTAGCTTAAAATCAGGTATGCGTGATTATAGAGAATCCAGGCTTTGTAAACAGAGTCAATGGTGACTGGTTAAAAGGGGTTGAAATCTCCTCACCCCTACTTTTCTCACTCTCTTTGTGACCACGCGACACGTGACAGCAAGAGGGGGGTGTGAGGCTAGATGAGGGTCACCTGCATCTAGCCTCACCACCCCCTTGCTGTCACGTGTCGCGCGATCACGCGTCACCGCACCTCCTGCGATGAGGGGATCCTATCCCTGGTTAAAGAACACATTTATAGGATTTAAAACGATGAAGATCCATACAAGTTTAAAATGTTCAGTGAGACGTTTAAGTTCTAACCTAATATAAATATAACATGACTAATACTGCTTATCCGCTTAATTAAACACTTTTATTGCATATACACGGTTAGAGTTATTTTAATATAGTAAGTTTTTTATTTATGTTTATTCAATTCTTTCACTAGTACACTAGCACACCATATTCCTATTATTATGTCATCTATGCAGGTACATATAGAGCCAATGGTTTTACTGGAATCAAACTCTATATATCTTGAGATGAATTGTCTGATTGCCTTTCACACTCCCGAGACTATAGCGATGACTTTTGTTGTCGTTGGGATATAGTAAATATGGTTGATGGTTGTTGTTGGTTGGTGGTTGCATAGTATTTAAAATATTCTTAGTGCTAGAAAATATCTTACGAAAAAAAGTTTGATTAATTTATTATTGTTCCATATATACAGGTACATATAGAGCCGATGGTCTCACTGGAAACAAACTCTCTATCTCTTAAGACCTTAGCGATGACTTTTGTTGTCATATCCTGGGTATGGTGGGATGCGATCACCTCACCAACTTTCTCCTCACCCCACGCGTCACCGCACGATACGTGAGAGAAGGGGGTCGTGAGGCTAGATGAGGGTCACCCATATCTAGCCTCACCACCCTCCTGCTGCCACGTGACACTCGGTGACGCGTGGAGTGAGGGAAAAATGGGTGAGGTGATCCTAACCCCGGTATGATTTGGTTGATGGTTGGTGTTGGTTGGTTGTTGCATAGTACTTAAAATATTCTTAGTGCTAGAAAATATCTTAAGAAAAAAAGTTTGATTAATTTCTCGGATCGACGGAAAAAAAAAACACTCAAATGAGCTGGAGACATGAAACCACATAAGCATGCAGTTGAGATAAGAACATGTTATATTTGGTAATCCTAATGTTTGGGATCTCCGTTTAGACTTATCAAAAATTCTTGCAGCAGACGAATCTAAATGAAAAAGTTAAAATAAAAAAACAAATTCAAATGAAAAAAAAAATATAAATAAATATATTTTAGAATAAGACATACAACTTGTGATATGCATATTGCACATTAGATGAGCTGGAGGAACCCTTTGGTGCGAAGCCGGCAATGCCATGATGCAGCATAGAAATTGTCACCTGGAAAATCTCTAGTATATCAAATCATTGGCATGTGATAATTATTTTAATTTTTTAACATATGCAATTTTTGACTGACAAAAAAAACGTTTCCGGTACACTATGCTCCCGTGTTTGTGTAGAGTCTGTGAAGAAGCCGGATCTCTTTACAATCTTATGTACGTAGCTTTACTTTATATTTTTTGCAATAGGCTGTTTCTGCGGCTCGAATCCGTGACCTCAAGATCACAAAACATCAACCTTACCAGTTGCTACAAGGCTCGCCCTCGATTTTTGACTGACATGATTCAACATATTTTCCAAACTGACAATTTTCTTAATGCAGCAATTAAGGCACTAAACATAGAATAATACAAGTTAGTGCTAAATATCATGTTTCCACTGTTAAACAATCTGGCCTAATCGACAATACCAGCTCCCGTTTCATTGCATTTATCGATAGATGTCCCATTTGTATAATAACTAATTATCTACGACTTAAACTAACATGGTTGACGTGATGGTTCAACACCTCGTCATTTAAGCATGTGGTTGGTGGTTCGATTCCCGCTCATGTGAATAGAGCAAACTATTTGGCCAGTCCCCTACCACTTCGTGTGCTGACCGCAGGGACGGAGGATTCGTGTGCTGACTGCGGGGACGGAGGATCTTCGTGTGCTGACCGCGGGGACGGAAGATCTTCGTGTGCTGACCGCGGGGACGGAGGATTAGTCTTCTGCCTTTCGGCTGGAGGATACATCGTGACAACCCATTAAAAAAAATTATCTACGACTTACGCCTGCAGCGACAGCAATTTTCTATCGTAGGTATCGTCTATTGTATATTAGTTTTAGATCCACACACCTTTTTATATATATAAATACGCACTCTAATCATTTTTAGACAATTAATTTCATCTTATAATTTATTTTTTTACCATTGATAAAACAAGATGGTGTATATTTATAAAAAAAAGATATAAAACTATAATTGACCTCAGTTTTAATAAAGGAAGTTTCCGGTGCACTAGTCTCCTACATTTGCGTAGGGTTTGGGGAGGAGGCGGATCGCTTCGTGATCTGATGTATGCACCATTCCTTATCCTACACAGACTTATCCTAAACTTTGTGCAAGAGGATGTTTCTGCTGTTCGAATTTAGCTTCAAGGTCACAAATCATCAACCTTACCAGTTGCTCCAAAGCACGATCTCTGACCTCAATTTTAACATGTATACAAATACATAAAGTAAGTACATATGTGTATATAGTTTTAGTACAATAAACAAAACTTAAACTATATTCGATGCTCTCATTGGCCGACACCATCAAAGTAAATGTATAAAAGGAAACATCGAAGACTTTTCCGTTAGAGAGACTCTATTGACGACCATTTTCAACCGTTTTATTATAGTATAAAGATAACTACTTGTCATATTCATATTCATTCTTAACTCAAGATCTATATATTTTTTAAAGAAGCAAATACACCATATATAAGTACGAATAATATCATATTAACTGGATGGTTGTGCTGAATCATTTAAATTTTCCGGATAACTTTCACTTTAACCCAATCCATCTGTAGCAATTAAATAATTGTATTATGCATACAATGTGAATAGCTGATGGGCAAGAACTATTTATAACTCTCGCGCTTTCCATTTTCAATGGAGTTAATGATACACTTTTGTTTGAGTTTGGAATATGATAGAATAAACCAAAATGACTCACTAAATTGGATGCGCTTCTTATTTTGTGAAGTAGCAGTTGATCGACACAACTTGTTACAATTTTTTTTATGGGTCATGGGAAAACAACCTCTGTGTGTTTTATGGTTGTGTACATCCGACTCTCTATACTTTGTAGGCGGGAGTTTTTAAGGCAATGGGGTAATGTTGTTGTTTATAACTATTGCATGGCAACGACTGTATCATCTGAATCATTTCAATGTAAATAATGACAAATACTAAAAATGCTCCAATGCTTCAAAAGAATTGTTTTACAAGGGCTAGTTTTACATTATACATTGGTTTTTTCCCTTCGCAAGTTTCTGCTTGTCCTGAATAGCATTAAGATAAAGGTTCCTAACAGAACGTAAATTTCAACTAAATAATAAAGTCCTACGTGTAACGTCTATGTTTCATGAATTTGCTTTATACTAGTATATTGAACATTACACTTTTGGTTTCATTACAACTGAATTTAATTATGATCCTAGTTATTTGTCCTACTTAATATATTGGTTTATTACCTTTTGTATTACAATGACTTATTCTACATGGTATTGTGGTGTTTATATGTATTTCATGCATAAGAAAAATTATAATAATGATTATTGTTTTTAATTCGAACGGTCTCAGTTAGTTAATTTCAGGAGGAAAAAAACACACAAAAGCAAAAAAAAAAAAAAATAGAGATGAAGGTGTCAAATATTTCATCATTTCCGTGTGGCTGGAGCTACAAGTGCAGACGAATTGAATCTTAACGAATAATTTAAAACTCAGGTCTGTTTCGAACATGTTTAATGAGGTTTGAATTCGAGTTTGTATTCGTGACGAACTTAAAATTAAGCTTGTATTCAAATACGATAATTTTTAAAGAAAGTTCGGTTCAGCGTAAAAGCTCGATTACGACTCATGAGCATTATTCGATTTGCAAACTGAGATTGACTCGTGAACTCAAGTTTGATTCGTCGACTCAAAATCTATTTTTTATGTAAATTATGGGTTTACAAATCGAGTCTATAAATCGAGCCTTTGAGAAGTTTTTTTTGTCGAGGCTTTGAACATTCGAGCTGAATGATATTAAGCTTAAATTCGATTCCCAAAACATTTTTAGCTATAATTATGATTCGAAATCGAATTCAAATTCGCTAAAATCGAATTTTAACTGAGTTCTTAACAATTGAATTCACATACATAGCTGCATGCACCCATAGCTGGAGCCACCCTAGATTCCTACGCGGTTAACGGGATAGGATTCCCTCATCGCAAAGGAGATGTGGTGACGCGTGACCGCGCGACACGTAGCAGCAAAGAGGGTGGTGAGGCTAGATACAAGTGACCCTCATCTAGCCTCACCATCCCCCTTGCTGCCATGTGTCGCGTGGTCACAAACGGGATGAGAAAAGTGGGGGTGAATAGATCCCAACCCGCGGTTAACTCTCCATACAACCGAGTCAAATATATTAATTTCAATCCTTCTTCACCATGCATAATTGCATATACTTAAATATTCAACCCCATAAATTTCAGATTTAAATCCTTTCATTCCATGCGTCCTTTAACAATTCTCCAGCAGCCGTTATACCCAAAATTTCCTCTCCAAGAAATAAATTCACAGTCATTCATGGCTGAAATAGAGCAATATTCCACAAATTCAACTCCTCCATCTCACCCTTACAAAATCTTTCATTTAGAAGAAAACGATGAAGATTTATCAATAGAAATGAAGAAATATCACAACAATAGATGTCTCATTTGCTGTGGATGCATTGTCGCATTCCTACTCATTCTTTCAGTCATTTTCTTGATTCTCGTAGTCACCATTTTCCATGTTAAAGATCCCATTATGAATTTAAATTCCGTCACAATACAAGAATTCAACATGACCCTTTTCAATTCATCATCAAATTTTCGTCCCGGTGCAAATTTGACACTTTTAGCTGATGTTTCGGTTAAGAATCCTAATGTGGCTTCGTTCAAATACGACAGCGTTAAGACAAGTGTCTTTTATGATGGGATAGTCGTCGGGGAAGCTGTTGCGCCGCCGGGGATCGCCAGAGCACGGCGGACGGGTAGTAATAATGTGACGTTGGTTGCGTTTGTTGATCGGTTATTGGGTGCTCCAAGGCTTGTTAGTGATTTACTTTCGGGTAAATTACCGGTGAATAGTTATACACAAATGATTGGAAAAGTGAAGATTTTGAAGTTCTTGAAGAAGGATGTTGATATTGGGATGAATTGTACTATGATTATTAATTTAAGGAAGGAGTCTATTGATGATCAGAGTTGTTGGAGACAAGATTATCATTAGTTCTTTGTGGTTTCATATCAGGTAAATTCGTTACATGTAGATCCATCAGTTGTTTTTTCCCCCTATCCGATCGTGATATCCGCTCCGTTCACAAAGACTTAGGTTCGAATCCGTGACTTTAAGGTACACAGCCATCAACCACTTGTGTCAAAAGATGTTAGTAAGTTGATCAGTTATGGATGGCCAGTAAAGAATAACATTCAGGCAGTCCGATATGTCCATTCTAATGTATTATGTTTTTTCTAGCTTGGTAACGTTGACGTGTATTTGAAATTGCAATATTCGGATTTGTGCGTTTCTAGTTTTTGTTTTCACTTTTGGGTTGAAATTTCATAGTTGTTGGATAAAAGGAAGTAAATTTGCTTTCTGAATGTTTAGTATTTGATAGTAGTTGAGAAAAATTTTAATGTTTGTTAGGATCCTAACATATTGATTTGTGTTCAAAATCTGAACTTGTTCCTCGAGAGATGGAAAACCCAGTTTTCTGTTTTTGGTTTAAGGGTTTTTGCCTTCTAGTTATGTAACTAAGTGTTTATACAAAGTATTTAGTCTAAAAGCGGGAGCTTAGTGTACTGGGAACGTCTCAGAAGATCAAGGTCGGTTGATGGTGCATCCCTCAGAGGGATCTTGCCAATCAGCTTCCTTACGCCTTACGGATTTACTTGCCCGTTAACTCGCACACATGTCAGACTTCTTGGTCCGTGGTTCAAGACGGGTCGAATGGGCAGCCCACCGGCCAGCACCGGGAGCTCGCAGATGCCGAAGCATGCCAAAGCACATGCTGTCCTGCCACGATCGAAGCGACGATATCCCCACAAGAATATCTACATTTGAACTTGGGCCGCCACCCTAATCCACGTTGGTCCGCGCCCCGAGTCGATCGGCGGACCATATGTTGCATACCTTGGAGGAATTCCGTGGAAAGAAAATTATTCAGTATGTCGACTTGAAACAAGTCGGACGTTTGTCCGTCAATGCTCACTTGATTAAAAGTCTAATTGTCAATCAAAACGAGCAACCCTCAAGACCAAAAAGAGATAGGATCCCTTCAGCGCAGGTGGGTGCGGTGACGCGTGACCGCGCGACACGTGACACCAATGGGGTGGTGAGGCTAGATGCAGGTGACCTTCATCTAGCCTCACCATCCTCTCTTGGTCCCACGTGTCGCATGGTCACAAAGGGGATGAGGAAAGTGGGGGTGAGAAGATCCCAACCCGACCAAAAACTTCACTTTTGCTGCTGCTGAATGACTGCATATATATATACACACACACACACATGTTATTTGTTTTCAAAAGCCATGTTTTATACTGATTCTTGTATTCAGCATGTAAAAGATCGGTTCTTATCGTTGAATTCCGTAATCTCATTGAACTTCAAATATGGCATTGCAACGACTATGCGTATGATTATTTCAGAAAATTGAAAAATACAAAATCAATAAGACGTGTGTGAATTTCATATTTTCCATTTCGGAGTCAAGGACACACTCTTTCTTGACTTTGGAATATGATGAAATAAAACAAAATGATTCACTAAATTGGTTGCGCTTCTTATATTGTGAATTAGTAGTTGATTGACACAGCTTGACGCTCGTTACAGGTCATCGGGAAATAACCTCTATGTATTTTTAACACATGAGTATGTACATTTGACCTCTCTACCACGCCATCGACGGGAGTCTCTAAGTCAATGAGATAATGTTGTTGTTGTATGTGAATTTCATAATATATATATACATATATATATATATATATATATATATATATATATATATATATATATTTAATTAAAACTCCCGGTTCCTCTAAAAAAATGCACAATAGTTCTTTCTTTCAAAATATTCATTTTCTCATGCAATGCATAAGACAACTATTCTTCAAGAGATGTTTCACCTTTCATTTTCAATCATCTACTTTCTGCAAAGTAATCCAATGGTATCAGCTAAGCCATGTTAGATAAAAAAAATATTTCCGGTGTACTAGACTCCCACATTTACACAGAAATGGAAAAACAACAAATCCGAAATAGTTATCTTTATTTCTCCAAACCAAATAGTTACAACTTCATACTTCCTCAAGAATACCAGGAAAAATAACCTATCTAACACAACAACCTCACTAATCTTGTCCAAAAAAATGCAATGTTCTCATGAATGAAATACCAAAAAGCTTCACTAGCCAACTAAAATTTATGAATGTTTTGGTGAGCCTGCCCTAATGAGGCTAACCCATTGAGTTTGTGGATTCTCAGGACTCTTCAATTTATCATGAGACTTAATGCACTTTCTAGTGACAAGTTTTGGAACATAATGAGGATCCAACTCCAAACACAAATCTATCCCCTCCTCTTCTCTTTTATTTGCAATCTGATATTTAGAATATCTCCTCCATGAGCTCTCTTCACTCAAGCAATCCGCCGTCAGAGTCACCGGCAGGCCGTCTCCATTAGCAGCCAGACATAAACCAGTGCCCACCAACCTTATTGGTGTTTCATCTCCATCATGGCTCCATGGAGTTACATCCAAGCATTCACTTTGATAGACCTCACCCTCATGCGCCCGCAAGCATTTTCCAGTTAATGGATGGTACAATACCAAATATGAATTCTTTGCCTTTGGATCTACATAAAAAGGTGTTTGGGGGGGGGGGGGGGGAAGAGAGGAAAGAGTTCAGTTTCATTGATCAAGAATAGAAACGTTCTGCATATTAAATCAAATAAATGGTCCTCTGGATTTTATGAGTGTACACATATAGAATCTCGGATACGAGATATCCATCCTAGTCATCATGTGGCGTATTTGTCCAATTGATACATATGAAGGAATCAATGTTGGGCTTATTGGTTTCTTATCAATTCATGCGAAGTTTGGTCATTGGGGATCTGTAGACAGCTCAACCCATTTATGGTTCAGCCGGGAAGACTGAAAAAAAGAAGGATAAAAAATGTTATATATTTCAGGAGCTATATTAATGACTGATGCTAAATCTTTCTTACTCTCTTAAACCTACGTATATTCAGTAGATTTTTCACTTGCTCCTTTCTCATCTACCTCATTCTACTTTGATTGATGTCGCTTATTTCCTGCTCGTTCCAATTATTACACTCGCTCCATTCGATTCATTAAGGGGCATAAAAACCTGGCTTGACGCCAGGACCTAACTTAACAAAGATACTCTGCATCTTATCAGTCAAAAAGCAGTAGATTGAGTATAGCATCAGAGTTACCTGAATATAGAAAATGGCATTTTAATAGAGATGCATGAACAAAAGATAAAACAGGATGTACTTCACCTTGAATTATTCTTTGTATGAACTGCAACTTAGAGTGAAATTCAGGGCTCTTGAGTTCAGTCCAAGTGGCATTAAATATCCCATACCATTCTTCAGGATCATGCTGATTATCTCGAAAGTAATAGCTGCCTTGCAAAGCCCAAAGTGCCCAATCAAGATCATTTTCAGCCAAATACAAAAGCATGCAACCCAAGAACACATTATCTGCTTTGTTGTCCAAAAATTGATCGATTCCCCACTCGGTTACAAAGAATGGAGCAGGTCTTTCTCCCTTGAACAAGAATCCTGCATTATCATCTATTTCTTTTGTGACAAAATCACACATTTTATTCAAAGGCTGAGACGCCCATTGGGGTGATTGGCCTTCTGAGAAGGCGTATCGATGATACTCATAGACCAACTTGTTCTTGAATTTTAAGTTCAAAGGCTTTTGCTTAAGGAAAGTAAACACAAGATCATAACTTAGCCCTGAAATAAGAATCAACACATTTGGATTCTCCTTGTGGATAGTATTAGCTCCCTTCTCAACATAATAGTACCATACACTCTCATTCTGCAGAGGTCCACGAAGCTCGTTTCTCAAGCTCATTCCTACCACCTGCATCAACCGCTCATCAATTTGTTAAAAGAAAAACAACAACAACATTACCCTATTGTCATAGAGACTCTTGACTATGGTAGGGTATGGGGGGTCGGATGGACACAACCATACCCGTGTATTTAAAAACACATAGAAGTTGTTTCCCGATGAAACATAATGAAAATTCTGTGTCGACCAACTGGTACTTCACAATACAATAATCACAACAAAGTTGGTGAGTCATTTTGATAAAAGAAAATGGGGAAAAGAACCTCATCAATTAGTTCATTTACTGCTACTTCATCAATTTGTTAAAAGAAAAAGGGAAAAGAACATCATCAATTAGTTCATTTTTCTATCTCCTATGCTACTATTGTTCCTTTTTTTTTGTCCTTTTCAAGTAAGTTATGCAATAGAATTGATGTATGTGTTTTTATTTGGTTAAAATGCTAATGTATTAACCAGTGAGATTAAAACATCAATGGGATGTAACCAATACAAAATCCGTACTTGCATGTCAACATGTTGTTCAGTAGTGTAAGCAATTTTTTAACCAATAGGAGCATTGCATATGTCTAAAATGTGTGGATAAAGCTTATACATTACTCTATACACGTGAGTGTAGATTTTATGTGTTACATCCCTAGATACAAATGATGTTTCTTCAAAAATGTATATGTTCCGTGATGTATATCTTTGCATTATGGCGTGTAGGACATCTTGAAATAGCTCCAGTTAGAAAACACGGCACAAAACGAGGACAATATTTTGCAAAGAAAGTAGCTGCAAGAAAGTCATGATTGTTGTACAGAGGTTTAACTTCAAATCTAGCGTATTTGGTACAAGGTTTAACCAAAATTCCAGAGTATTTGATACAATTATATTTCCTAAGATATCTAACAAGGCACCTAACCATTTGCAAATATGACTACAAAATCACTCAAAGCGGATTTCCTATCTAGTGCTTGTATTTAATTGGATAGTAAGTAACCATTGTAAGAACACAATAACAACAACAACAACATTACCCCCCATTGACTTACAGTCTCCCGCCTATGACATGATATGGAGGTCGGATGTATGCAACCGTACCCATGTGTTAGAAACACACAGGTTGTTTCTCGATATAAGAAGCACATCCAATTTAGTGAGTCATTTTACTTTATTCCATCATATTCTAAAGTCAATGAAGAGTGTGTCATTGACTCCATTGAAAATGGAAACGGTAAGAACACAACAATAAGAAGTATTGAAATATAACACACAATTACTCACCATGGGAGTCTTTTTGTATCGTCGGGCAACCAATTTTTGAGAAAGTAACCATTCATTGGGGTCAAAATATTTGTCCCCCCAGAACCCATTACCATCATTGTTACCACAACACCACATTGGTTTACTGACTTGATTATCAAGAACCACCATGATCCCATGCAATGCGAATTCATCAATCACAAACTTATGAGCCTCAGGCAAAGTGAGGCTCAAGATTCTTGGGTTATATTTTGAAATTCCTTTAATGGCCTTATGAAGACCCAAGTCTTGAAAACGTTGTACCACTGTGAGGTTCGAATAACGTGTGTACATAAAGGCAGCATACGTGAGTCGCACGCAATTGAACCCCATCAAACGTATGTGTCTTGCAATATGACCCACGGGTTGTTTGTTTAATCCTTCTGGCAACATGGGTTCTGCATGTCCGACCAAGTTGCCACAGACCAGTTTCACTCTGTTCCCCGAGGGTTCTTCCACGATCCATCTTGACTTTGTTGACAATGGGAGTCCATTTGTGAGTGAAGAAAGTTGCAGAAAAATAAAGGAAGTTAGCAAAATGAGTTGTTTGGCCATGGATTTTTTTATTTTTTTTGCAGGAGTATGCGGATTGGAAGAGGAAAGGCAGATATGGAGGAATATATAGATTAATCGGTTAGAGAAATGGGAAGATAATATGGGATTAATTAGATAAGAGAATAAAATGGATTGGGTAGGTAAATCATAACAGGCTGATTTGTTGCAAACAGTTTGCTGAGAAATTGGTGATACCAAATCTTCAAAGTTCCAAGTTTTATCTCGGTTCAGATCAGGAGAGGTCAAAAGTAATGTATAATATGATGACTTCAATCACGAGCCGATACGTGTATAAAAAAGAAAAATGTTGTTTTTTTTTAAAAAAATAACAATTTATATACGTGGTGTTGCGTAATTGGAGTCCTCATATTTTACCTAGGTTTTACCTCAGTTTCCACGGGAAATTCATGCACCGTGCTCTCCTCTAAATACCTTGAAATACTTCATTTATATATGTATAGTTTGGCAAAATTTAACATGATTGACATTTAACTAATTAATAGTCTCATGTTAGTCAATAAAATAACGAAGTCTATCTTTTTTAGAAACAGATTCAATATCTCTTTCTATCTTTTTTAGAAATCGAATAAATAATGTCAATGTTTTTTGTTAAATTTGCCTTCTCGATTTAGGTCGCCATAAATAGTAATTTGCGTACTTTAATTTATATCTGTTAAATTCAACCGCGGGAGGTTTTTTCAGTAAAATAATAAAAGAGATAACAATATGTTTATGTTTTCTCAAACAAGTATAAGAAGCACACCCAAAAAAATATTCAATTTGTCTCCCCCAAAAAAAATCCAATTTCTCATTTTTTTTTTGTCGGACCATTTATATAACTCACTAAAAATGACATTGATAGTTCAGTTTGAGCTTTAAAATAATAAAAACAATTGAAAATGTAATGGAATCATGAAATGTGACAGATGTTTGTAGAAATATATAAGCGAAATCCTTGGAACACTTAATTGAAGAACAAGAACACAAACAGAATAACATATGTATTCCATTTCTAACAGAATCAAGGACACGCTCTCCTTTGTCTTTGAAATATAATGAAGTAAAGCAAAATGATTCACTAAATTATTTGCGCTTCTTATATTGTGAAGTAGGAGTTGATCGACACAGCTTGACGTAATTTTTATTATAGGTCATCGAGAAACAACATCTGTGTGTTTCTAATACATGAGTATACTTGTGTACATCCGACTCTTCCATATCCCACCATAGACAAGAATCTTTAAAGAAATAAGATAACGTTGTTATTGAACAGAATAACATAGAATAACATATAATCCCTAGAAAGAAAACAAGCACTAGAGAGTAAAACTGCATTTTTACTTGCCACCTTTGCTTCATTGCTTATAGGGCTTGTTGCTCCACTGATCACCCACTTGAGCTATCTCTCCAAGAAGGCAAAATGATAAAGTCGGATCTTCACCAAAGATCAGAGATGATCCAGATCGATAACGCCGTTAATCCTCCGTGAGTTAATTGCGGCTATCTTTTTGCTGACCTGCGCAAGAGACACCGTTAGAGGACCCGAAGACTATGGCTTTGAGTAAAACCCTCCGACACTCAAATCAGTATTAGGCATTTTTATGATGGTATATATGAGTTTGAAGGTTTTAGTTTCTGGTAAAAACCTGGTCTTTGCCTATTTTTACGGTGAAGAAGATGGTCAATTCTCTCTGACTTTTTTTGTCTTTTTTTGACTTGTCCTTCTCTCTTTCTTTCTGATTGTTTTTATGTGCTCGAAGCAACCAATGCATGTCTCAACTGTTGGGCTTGCGGCACGTGATGAATTTGTGTATTGTTAACTTATATATGATACATGGCAATGGGATAACGTATACTATATGATATTTGGCATGGAACGTATTTAAAAATATAATACTTTCTTTGTTCCAAAAATATTGTCCTATTTTGACTTGAACAAACTTTCAAATTTAAGAAAGTCAAATTTGTATGGTACTATTTTTATTATACACACTTAGTTGGTTATTTGAGATAAAATAGAGAGAAATCATGTAAGTTTTGATGAAGGTATAGTATAGAAACTTTGACTATTAATACTTACTATTTTTATAAAGCAAACAATATTTTTGTGACAAACCAAAATGAAAAAAACACATTTTTGAAACGGTGGGAGTAATGATATTAGATACCGTAAAATATCTTGGATGTAAAATATAAAAAAGGTTGTATCCCAACCAGTAAGGGTCGCTGTCACCCCCCGGTTTCACAGGAAGTGTAGAGATGTAAATCAGGTACATGATAGATTCAGACAAAGGCATGCCATATACACGGGTACAGTGGGTTCCTGCCACCCCCGGTCCTATAGCAAGTGTAGGAATATAAATCATGTACCTGATAGATTCAGACAAAGGCAGTCTATATACACTGGTACAACATTATGAAGTCCAAACAATAGAATTCCACACAAATGCCTTCGAAAGGATTCGAACTCCCAATCTCCCTCTTTCAAATTAATTACTCTTGCCCGTTTACATCAGGCTATATCGTTGGGACTCTTGGATGTTAAATATAAGAAGTGCATTCGAGGGAGAGGAGAGGGGAAGAGTTTGGCTTTCTTTGATCGTGACATCTGATCCAGCAAGTCAGCGCTGAAATGAGACCTAAGATGTCAAGTGTAAAGAAAAATTCTATGAAGAAAACAAACAATGGTCCCACATATTACATCGCAACAAAACAGCTGATTTATCAAAGAAAATACGGTTTTTATGTTAGAAACAGATAATGCAATTTTAGTGATTGCTATATATAGCTTCCATTTCCATTTCGAGTTTTTTCTGGATGCACAAGCAACATGCTTATGTGAATAAAATGAATTACAAGCATCATTATAAAATTTGGAATAGTAATGCAGAAAAGAAAGACTATTGCTATTATATTTTCTTTGTATAAAATTTGAAATAGTAATTAGAAGAAAAAAAACCATTACCACCATCTTTTCTTCGAATTTCTACTATTTATATATTAAAATTCATCGCGACATTGTAGGCCAAATGCATAAAAGTATGTAAAAGATAACAAAAACGTGGATTTGTCTCACCCTGTATAAAAGATCCTCAAGTATATAATGTCAATTTGGATATCATTTCCGAGACTGTTTCAAAACGATTCGACATGAAATATGGGAATGTTTTAAATATTTGAGTCCAATTGGAATGATCTCCCGACTCTCAAATATTTGAGTCCTATATGAAAAGACCACCTACACCAAGATAAAGTATTTGCACAAATAGCTCTCACGTCAAAACTCAGTTAGTATTCGAATAGTGATTGCATCCAGATTTTAGGTTATATTTTTGTGACAACTGCAATGTGAATGTTTCTTTACTATCCAGGTTTCAACTCAACATAATGTAGATGTTAGTTCAATTTGCATTGAATATCTTGTAAACATCGCTTGCCTAAACCTTCCATTGTTAGGTGATCCTGATTTACATCATCTACGAAATTTCATATGGCTCGAGCGGTGGGCTCTGGAGACCGAAAATTTGCCCTTTTACATCCAACTATTTGCACAAGTAATAGATCTCAGAATACCATGGATGATATCAAATCAACCCGCCAGAGTTTGTAAATAACAATAACAACATTAACCCATTGTTTTAGAGGCTCCACCTATGGTGTGGTATAAAAGGATTGGATGTACGTAATCATACTCATGTGTTACAAATACATAGAGGTTGTAAATAGCACGTAGTGTACCATTTGATTTTATGAATGAAAGGGATCCAATTTTTGAGAAGATAAGACTCAAAATATACCACGACTATTGAGTCATTTTGCGTCAAGATGTGTCGGTCATTGTTATAATGCGTCGTAGCCAATTTTGAGCAAAATTACTTATTAAATTGGCTACGCTTTTTATATTGTGAAGTAGCAGTTGATTGACACAATTTGACGCAATTATCATTATGGGTCATCGAGAAATAACTTCTGTGTATTTCTAACACATGGATATAGTTGCGTACATCCGATCCTCATATCCCACTATAGGCGGGAGCCGCTAAGATAATTGAGTAATGTTGTATTATAACAATGACCGCTGGTGTCAAGCAGCAAAGCGCTTCACTTTTAAAAATCAAAGGCAATAATCTTCAATAGTTTAGGTGGTGGCCATATTGTTAGTTTTCACTTTTCAGCTAACAAATCGTCATTCTACATTCAAATAATTGAAATCTCCTTCAGCTAACTTATAATCTCGATCAATGTCACTACTGCAAAGACAAGGAAGAGGGACCCACCAATATAGGCTATAACCTGCATAACATAATGACATCAAATCAGCAATTTACATATAGACCAATGTAGCACTAAAACCATATGCATCCCTATTCTCAATGGTTATCTATGAAGAGGATGAGGTCAATTTATACATATGATAATGTAGCACTAAATTGATGGAATATGATGGCATAAAACAAAATGATTTATTAAATTGACTGCACTTCTTATATTGTGAAGTAGCAGTCGATTGGCACAACTTAATGCATCATTATGGGTCATAAAGAAACAACCTCTGTGTGTTTCTAACACATTGGTATGGTTGCGTACATCCGACCTCACGTACCCCGCCATAGGCAGGAGGATCTAGACAATAGAGTAATGTAGCACTAAAACGATATGCATCCAAGAATTGTCAATGATTATCTATGAAGAAAACGAGGTGAAAGATCTTCACCAGACTCCTGGAGCTGCAGTTTAGATTATTGTAGAATCAGATAAGCCGTTTTTGGAAAATGATTAGGCTTAAAAAGACACATCTTCTATCAAAGTTAGAATAGAGTGGTATGTGGTTTTCACTGAAATAACTTTTAGTAACAAAATAAATTTAAGAAATTTGAGTTTAAAGACTATAGCCGACCTTAGATAATGAGAAGAAGGCTTGAGTGTTCGTCGTGAGTTAAAAGACCATCAAGTTAGACCTTGGAATTCTTAACATATCATATCTTCTGACTGTGAAGCCAGTGTGAGTGCATTTTTAGTTTATAAAATGTGAAACAAAGACACATGTTGTGTTCAACACAACAAATACTAGAGAAGATGAAACACGAAATACAAAAAGAATCATGAAATGCGAAGTTGTACTTGCCATTCTGAAGTTTAAGTAAAAATATTGAGATTTTTGGGGAAGAGAGTGAAAAAAAAAAATGGTTTGCAACTTATTCATGAAGAACAATACATCAGTCATACCTTCTCTGATAACAATGTACCCAGGAAAGAACCACCCAGAACAGCCACCTGCGCAGAAGAAATGCTTTGTTGGCTCGGCAAGTACAAGCAATAATAAAAAGAAGTTACGCCTGAAAAGAGTTGGATGAACAATGCGAGCATCTTGCTACTTCTCCTGCAGATGCAGTTGCAGATTTTATAATCCAACTTACTAAAGTTGCGATTCCATGCCCAGCTAGTGCCCCTCCAATGACTCCAAGAGGGGAAGAGGCCGCGGCAAGCGCTGAGAGATGGAAAGCAGACATGATACCACTTCGAAGGTTAAAACTTAACATGAAAAAGAGAATACTATACATTCAAATAATACGAAAGATTCAGCTGCTCCTTTTATGCTTAGAAAAATAGCAAAGACATTGATATATAATTATTATGCAGATCTTGAATGGCTTCTAGAAGTAAATTACTTATATTACAAACAACTCCCTGATAAATTTGTACTTAAATTTTTTTAAATTACATTGGACTAATATTTTCTCTTACAGAATTGAGTTTCTGGAAGGAAGAATCAGAACTGAAGGAGGATAAGTGGCATTATGCCAGAACAAAAGTATGATGATCATATTTTTCTGAAGTGGCAGTTACGTCTTCTGTAACTCTGTTTTTGCCTGCTTAAGTCTTGGTTACCTCATATTGTTTAGAGAACTCTAAGGATCCATTGTGTAGAACCAAGTTTGGACAATTTTTGATGATTGCCAGTCCAGTACCTACTGCTACCAGTATTATGATCATGCATAATCTGACGAGCCATTGGCTTTTGCTTGTATACTTGGTTAGCAACAGTACCGAATCTGATGAGGTTTTATGGATAACAAAGATGATAAATATTTGATTTTATCATCTCATCTTTGAAATTCAAATGTGCATTTCTCTCCTTCAAGAATGAAATTTGTATGAAATGCCTAAGGAAATTGCTCAACGCCCTGAGATTTTTTCAAACACATACGCCCTTACCTATAGCGGAGAAAAATGATTTATCACCCCATTCAGCGACAAAAACCAGAAGGAAAGTGCTGACAACTGTGCTTGCAGAAGCCAAGATACCAGCCCCGTTTCCAGAGAACTTAGAAACTGCCACTTCTGCCTGGTTACAAACAAGCATGACAATAGTCAGAGCAAAATGCGTAAAAAATTAAGATATGACGCTTATATCATTTATCCAGTATCTAAGTGAAAATGTAACAAGGTTGGTGCCTAGAGACTTAAAATATCATCTTGATAAAAATCCTAGAGACTTAAAATATCATCTTGATAAAAATATTCAGCTTATCTTGCCCTGAGAATATCAGACAATCAGTTTATAACATTGTTTATGAAGTCCTCTAACTAGCCACAATAATCTCGCGCAATAACCATCATAGATTATGTCATATTTCTCCATGTTGAAGTCGCATAGACTTGAGAATTCTTAAATCTTCAAGGATGGTGAGACCAGAATGGATTTTGCATGCAGAAGCAAGCAAATTTAACCATAAACAGGCATGGTCAGGGTAAATATTTCCAAGTGAAAAAACAAAGTAATATATATCTGATTTCTCATTTCCTAAGTGGTCAGAGAAGTGCTTCATCTAGGAAAAACCTGCTGCAGTTCACTTATTCTTCACTTTATACTTAATATTTGAGCACTGTAGGAAAATATATCATTAACTGATTGGATATCATGCAGATAATAAGCCTAGATAAGTGTCCTTTACCTCCTTTTGTTCCTCGTCGCCTTTTAGACCATCACTTGATGATGCATCAAGCAAAGTTGTAACACCAAAATAGACCTATGATTTGTTGGTACTGTCAATAGAGAACTTCTATAATGTACAACATGCTGAAGGGAACAAAACAAAAGTGATGCAGATTGGAGAAGCATTTGGCAGAAGAATTATACTGTCAGCCATACCAGGAGGCAAACAGCAGCAATGTCATCAACTGGCAAATCAGTTTCACCAAGCCTGTGTATATTAGAAAATGAAAGAAAGTCCAGTGGAAGGATTTAGATTCTATCTGCTACATTACTTCAATTAAGATCAAAATGCTAATTTACATAAAGCATAGATGATGTGTCACTACATTCATGACTCGCAAACATGTGAAGTAGAACTTTGAAATAAGATTTCTATTAAAAATAAAGCATGACAGAGGGACTTTTTGTTTGGTTGAAAAATATATGAGATCATATATACCTGAATGGCAAGATATCATCAATATAGTGAAAAGTTCGTCCAAGAACAACGGATATGACTGTCATTACCCTGGAATTTGGAATAGGTAGACTTGTAAGAACGGAAATTTATCAAAAGACGTTATACCAGTTTCTTTTGTCCGAAAAGATTACCATACCATGATGCCGTAAAATACTATCGGACATCTAGAAAATGCTTCACTTCAAATTCTTTTCACGTATACATCAAATATTGTTCTTATTTGGGAAATAGTCCATGGTATTACTTACAACCAGAATTCCTAAATGGTTAGTCAGCCAAAGATTTACCTCTACAGGGACACTTGATAACAAAACTTCGTTCACCTTATATAGAAGTTCAACTATTATTCTGGATAACTTCGAAAAATGAAACCAAAGGCAACTGGATTGATGCAATATGAAATACAATTAACTCTCCTCCACTCCATGTTCTTTCTTAAGAATTTCTTTCAAGTATCAAAGACATGAATATAGTTCTCCAATTTCCACAATGACCCAATTCGTGCTAAACAATTGATGCTCGAAAACGAGTGACATTTAAGTGAACAGCATATACAACTTCCGCTGAATCAGCAAAGGCAAATGTGAAACTTTTGTTTTACTAACAAGCCATATATGATACTCCCTCCATCCCAAATATATCGTCCAAGTTTGACTTTGCTGGATAAGGAAGACACAGGATAAGACACATACCCAAGTGCACCAAAAGTACCGAGGAAAACAATGGCAGCAGAATTTCTAGCAGCTAAGAGTGCCTGTTTGGAGGATTTACAACATTCAAGAATTAGCAAAGCGAAAAGGAGCGAATAGCATGAGTTCATAAAGCTTCCGACAGTTGAGTTTTCAGGTGATTTGAATTTTCTTGTGGACAAGATTATCATAATTCATTGGAACAGCAGTTCAACTTGTGGCATTAATCAAATTTTATTCGATGCTATTGACAATCTATCTCTTACAGCAATAAAGAAGGTTTTGTCCCCGAGCTCTGAGAAAAATATCAGCAAGAAGGCCTGCAACATAATAACATCATTCCCCACGTAAGTTGGACTATTTTCACAAATTTAATAAGGAATTCAATTACTGGTCCCCACTTCCTTAAAATCAGACAATAGTTTTCTGCAGAGGTTCACACAAAAAACACATGGAGAAGTGACATGAAGAGCAAGCAACATGTCACAAAAGACAGAGCTCTGCAGGCAGCATTAGCAAATCAAATATCAGGGATCATTTTTTTTCTAACTGGACACGATATATGAGTAGACAATACAGTACTTGCTATCACTATTGACTTCTTGCATCGTTAAGGACCAGAGTAAGCACAAAAGCATTTGTACGTTTGCTATTTCAATACAAAAAGGCTGCAATTTCTGAGATGGTAAAAGCTATGTATCTTTTCCCTCCTGTTCCCAGAGCAAAACATGAATCACAAATAAATAGCATTGAAGCAAATACAAATGAACGTTATGTAAGGCAGACAAAGAGATGTCCAACACAAGAAGGATGTGGCAGATTTTTCAGTTGAAGGTTAGTTTCACCGTAGTTGGAAAATTTTAAAATTGGAAGCTTAGAGGAGATTTTCCTAACTGAAGCAAAACCTGTGCTAATATCGTCAATATCTCCTAGAGATGAGAATATCTGAAGTTGACTTGGGAGATTTGCCACAGCAACAGCTGCACCAGGGTCTTGCAAGAAGAAAAATCCAGAGAGTAAAAATGTAATGTTCAACCGACTGTGGAGCATCATAAAATCTCTGAAACTTAAAGGTGGTGGATTTTTCTTTATCATTATCGCGGATGCAGTTGACTCTTCTATGGCACTGTAGTCTTCAATGATACGTAGCGATCCCTTGTCGCTATAGCTCTGATCTTTTCTAATGGTGAATTCCTGAGCCAAGAAAATTAAGTTCAGATGTATGTCATAACTTCCACGAAACAAAAGGAAGAACATTATGATGATACTTTTTAATCTCTTCTATGAGTAAGTGCTTATATACAACTAAAGAATCAGCTGCCTAGAGCATGCTGCTATTTCCTGATAATGAGGAATTTTTGGTATTCACTTTCATCACTCACCTACTATTACAAACTTTATTTCAATGTTATGTAGTTGCTGTTGCATAGAAATATTATAAAAAATCTTCAAATGGATGGCCCTGCTTCAATGAGTATCGTCTGTGAGATGCAAGAGCAAGAGGGTAGTTTCAAACAAGAACTTTTGCAGTCAACCTAGTGTATCCCGAGAGACTATGTTTCCCTGATTCCCGTTTGTTCATCAATTCTATCTCCATTGCCATTTCCTTGTTCACTAAAAATATCAAAAATACCCAAGCAATTACGAAATTATTTGTTTTTAGTTTCCTTGCTGATGAAATCAGCCTCCTTTGAAACCTTGCATCGGCTTGTATGCTAAGTCGATTGCGCCATTGTATATTTGCCGCTTTGGCTTTTTTATGAAATTTAATTTACAAAAAGAAATCAGCCAAGAGATGCAGCCAAAATATTGGTTACTTGTAGGTGAAAAAAAATTAAACTGGCACAACATTCATGGCAAATAGTAAGCACATTAGAAACCGAGTGAATGATTTCTGTCTACTTCCAAATCAATTTTAATTTCACTTAACCCTCGCTGGTTCAAACTTTGGAGCAGTCAGATACATCACCTTCAAAAGTTCTATCTTTATCTATGAGGGCCTTCACAAAAGAAGTATATAGTAAAAATGTGGACAAGAAAATTACTCAGATGTCTTCTTTTAACAATGCAGCATACCGTTATTATATATATATATATATATATATATATATATATATATATATATATATATATATATATATATATATATATATATATATATGTGTGTGTGTGTGTGTGTGCGCGCGCGCGCGTATATATATTTATATATATATGCATGTATGTATATATATATGTATGTATGTATGTATGTATAGAGACACACACATACATAAAAAATAGTGCAATTTCATAAACTTACAGCAGTCTCCTCCAAATCACAAAATGCTCTATGCAAGTGATGCCGGACGCCTCCATTCTTCGCTTTGACGAATCGGTTTGTTGAATTTCTGTTCACAATAAAAAATCATAAACCATAACAATATAAGTTTGTCGCTCGCAGCAGGAATTTCCTGGGCGTTCAACATTTTTCTGTTTGAAGTGTTTATACAACTAATTATCAGTTTAATTGAATTATCATTAATTAAAAGATTTTAATTCAATATAGTACAAAAAAATATAGTTTTAAATTCCCTGTGATATCATTGGTATCTATCAATTATTCGGTCTGGAGTGTTTTAAGTGATTTTTTTAATTTTTGTAATTACAACAACAACAACAACCATTTTTGTAATTACAACAACAACAATCATACTATATCCAAACGCATCAAATTTTTATAATTATGATAATATATTTGTAAAGCGAAATTGCAGACTTGAATTACCTGAAGTATACAAAAGCGTGAGAATTAGAACAAGATAGAGTGAAGCTCATTGGACGCTGATGGAAACTGTAGCGGCACAATGGGGTAGAATTGGAAAGATTTGAAGTTGTTTTGCTCCATACTTTTCCTGTCGGGACCTTCGCAAAGCTTAGCATTTTCTTCCTGGAGAAAGATTAGGGTTCCGATCAGGAGATTTGTAGATGATGGAGAAACAGAGGATAAACTAATGGCTAACAGAATCGCAGGCGACAGTTTAGACCGTTGGTTTTCTACCTTTTGTAACTTGTCCACTTTTATATGTTTTTCATGATACGGTTTTTTGGTTGAGCTTATTTATTTCTGTTTGAGGACGGAACTTAGAATACAACAGATGGGCTTCGGTGAATTTGCATTTACTGATCTCATCTTTTACGGAATCGATCCCCTTTGACTGTATAACAATATGTGGAGATGTCGATGCTTTATGAACTTGAAGTCATGAGTTCGAGACGTGGAAACGGAATATTACATAAAGTGTAAAGTAATACTGCATATATCAGATCCCAAAGCGATCCGGCTCCTTCCCGGTAATTTGCATTTACTGATCTCATCTTTTACGGAATCGATCCCCTTTGACTGTATAACAATATGTGGAGATGTCGATGCTTTATGAACTTGAAGTCATGAGTTCGAGACGTGGAAACGGAATATTACATAAAGTGTAGAGTAATACTGCATATATCAGATCGCAAAGCGATCCGGCTCCTTCCCGGTAATTTGCATTTACTGATCTCATCTTTTACGGAATCGATCCCCTTTGACTGTATAACAATATGTGGAGATGTCGATGCTTTATGAACTTGAAGTCATGAGTTCGAGACGTGGAAACGGAATATTACATAAAGTGTAGAGTAATACTGCATATATCAGATCCCAAAGCGATCCGGCTCCTTCCCGGTAATTTGCATTTACTGATCTCATCTTTTACGGAATCGATCCCCTTTGACTGTATAACAATATGTGGAGATGTCGATGCTTTATTAACTTGAAGTCATGAGTTCGAGACGTGGAAACGGAATATTACATAAAGTGTAGAGTAATACTGCATATATCAGATCCCAAAGCGATCCGGCTCCTTCCCGGTAATTTGCATTTACTGATCTCATCTTTTACGGAATCGATCCCCTTTGACTGTATAACAATATGTGGAGATGTCGATGCTTTATTAACTTGAAGTCATGAGTTCGAGACGTGGAAACGGAATATTACATAAAGTGTAGAGTAATAGTGCATATATCAGATCGCAAAGCGATCCGACTCCTTCCTGGATCTTACGAAATTTTAGTATGAATTTCGTCTTACGAAAGATAAAAGTTGCATTAAGTTACTACAAAATGTCAAAATAGGACTAGGAAAAATAGAAAGTGAAAACTTTCAAGTAGACTAGGCATGTGCAATAGAGATAGTTTTTGCTGTTGTTGGAATATACTGGGTATGATTGTTAGAACATGCAATAGAGATAGTTTTTACTGTTGTTGGGATATACTGGGTATGATTGTTGATTGTTATTGAAGTATAGGCTCGTGAATGTCAAATCGAGGTTGCCAATACTCAGGTTATTATCAAGTGTCATGTTTAAATGTTTTTAGACATGTATAAATATTTGGAAACGCGTCTCAATGTATCACAAAAATGTACATAAACTTTAAATATGAAAAAAAAAGTGTATATACAACTAGTTAAACAATGCACCACTAAACTGCAGGTTTATGACGGGCTTCAGGCTTTCTTTTTGTTGTTGGAGTTTGGACCTATCTGTAACCTGAAATGGGCCTAGATGAAGACGCACTGTTCGTTACTTTGTAATTGCAAGTTTTTGGACCGCGGTTGTGAAGAAAGGAAAGGGAACGGGAGAAAAGAGGAAAAAAATACGTGGGGTAGGGGAGTTTAACGTCGGAATCTTTATATTTGTGTTTATTAAATTCTTTCACTATTACACTATTACACTATATTTTTATTGTTGTGTCATCTATTTAGATACATATAGAGACGATAGTCTCATTAGAAGCAAACTCTATCCTATAGGATGGAGGTATTGTTTGCGTGCATGTTACTCTTTCCAAACCTTAGTAATAACTGTTTTCATTGGTATATTACTAGGTATGATTGTTGTTTTCTTGGCCAAATATTTTCGTCTCTTGTTAGACTTTATCCAAGCTGCAACCTTTTCTTCCCCCACCCCACCCGCCCCATGTAAAGGTATAAATAAAGGGAAGAGACTTGTGACCTCTGCTCTTATCTTTGAAGTTTTATTGATTGACGACGGCCTTTTGAGGTTTATGCCCTGAAACAAACAAGAGAAAAAGGACTGCAATATGTGTACCTTTGTATGTTTTTTTTTTACTGCTTTGGTATTGTACTTTTGCATTCACAAGGTAATTGAAGGTCACAGAATGATCCATAAATCAAAGCAAAAAAGTTGAACTGATAAGAAACAAAGTAACTACTCAAAGTGGTAGAATATATACATCTGGATGCTTGTAAGTGGAACCCAAATCTTCTCCTTAGAAGACTTTGAAGGCTCCTTGGCTATTGGGCAATCCAAGGGGTTAATGTCCTTTACAACTCATTCATACATACAACTCTGCATGCAACAAAGAAACCCCAATGCCTTATTGAATCCCATCCCTTTACAATTATCTTGTGAATGCAAAAGTACAATACTAAAGCAGTAAAAAAAAAATATACATAGATACACATTGCCTCGAGCCCTTTCCCCCTTGCACATTGTTGGTGTACACATGTGATTCAAAACAAGCAAGCAGTATCTTCAAAACCCTTTCATCTTGATTCATAACCCGCGTCGGTCGACTCCTCATCCTTAGCGTGTAAGGATTCCAATGCATGCCCTGATAACTCACCCCGATACTGTTGCACCACTAGGACTGATGCATTTGTTGAAAATCTGGTGAAGTTAAAAGGTTCCCCATAGGTCCCAATTCAGGGCAGTCAGCCCTTATCTTCAAGGCTGAAACTATTTGTCCTTCAGGTATTCTTCCAACCAGAAAAAGGTTACACCGGCTATAGCTACGGATCATTTCAATGGTCTCTGCACCACCTTTCACCTCTTTTTCTTCAAATTTGATTGATGCCCCATTCAGTGATCTCTTTCTCAAATCAGCAAGGAGTTGTTCATCTTCAGAAGTCATTTCTGGGCTTTTGTTTACATCTATATCTACACTAACAATTTCACCAACAACCACAGGATCTACAGTGAAACGAACCACAACTAAATTGATTCCAGGGTGCTCAGCCATCCGGGCACCATAAGCGAGAGCTTCACGATCATCATGGCCTCCAAAGAACAAAGCTGTGATGGTATAGTCGACGTTGCTGGAGGAAACATGAGCAGTTCCACCAAGTCCGCGGTCTATTAGGATACCAACAGAGCAGGGTGCATGCTGAAGAACATGTCGGTTAACATGCCTGAAACCAGCTCTGGTTGTTTCCAAATGTCCATCAAGCCTCTGATGCTTATGAAATGGAAGTATGATCATAGCCACTTTTTTCCTCTCAGCAGCATCGACAATGTCCTCATGCATACTAGAGATTGCTGAGATTGCAGTTGTAGGCTGAATTGACACTTTGCTCAGTTGGCGGAAAGCCTCGAACGCGACAACAATTTGGTCTGAATCAGTATGCTGCACTTTGTTAAAGAAGGGCAGTCCATTCCTTCTTGCTCTATGAACCATCAAAATGGCAGATGGCCTTTCAGAGAGCTCCATCAGATGCATTGCATAAACACATACCCCTCCTTTCTTCTCGACACCACGCGAAGCCTCAATAAGATTGATAAGTGAGGGAACGTTTCTTATGCTGTGGAAACAGGTTAGCAATCGTAATTGAGTGTTTCCTTCCTTCCTCTGTATAGTCCTGTGCTTGTATTCAGAGCTAGTCTTTTTGGCTGGTTTGTACAACGCTACCACTATGGGAGTTGTGATGAATGTTGTGAACAGAGCCATTAAGACCAAGATGGCAAAAGTTTGGTCGTTCAGCACCTACAAAATGAAAAATTCAGAAACATCAAATTTAATATGCAACGAGCAAATGGTTTTATTTTGGTTCAGAATTAACTCATGATATCTGCAGTAGGCAACGAATGGTTACTATATGTAGAAACAAAAGATTAATAAGGTATCAGAAACAATTACCCCTCTGTCTTTCCCAATATTAAGGACAATCAGCTCCACCAGTCCTTTGGTATTCATTAAAAAGCCTAGAGTGATGGCTTCCCTAAAAGGCATCCTGAAAGCAAGCGAGACCAACGTAGTGCCGGCGATCTTCCCAAAACATGCTGTACAAATGACTAAAACAAGAAGACCCCACGACTGAGCTCCGTGAATAGTAGCGACATTTGTCTTTAGTCCACTTGAAACAAAGTACAAGGGTAGGAATAAGCCAGACACAAGATCTTCTACTTTTTCCACAAGAGCACTAGCAAAAGGCCCCTCCTTTGGAACTAGAATTCCAATCACAAATGCCCCAAACAAAGCATGGATCCCAATGGTGTCAGTAACAAATCCTGCGCATAAAACAGCTACTAATGTGGCACATACGTACAGCTCATCGACAGGCTCACCCTCAGGGCATCGTCTAGCCATCCATCTGAATACTGGTGGTGCAACAAACGCACAAATAATTACAAAAGCGCTTCCACACAAAAGCACCCATAACGACACGAGGGGAGAACGGCCTGCACCCGATAGGGCAACAGCCAGAGCTAGTAAAATCCATGCAGCTACGTCGTTAACTGCAGCTGCAGACATGGCCATACGACCAACATCAGTTGTTAATAACTTCAGTTCAGCCAGGATACGGGCCAAAACAGGAAACGCGGTGATAGACAGAGCTACTCCCATAAACACCAAAAAAGGACCGTTACTAACTCCTTCGGATATTGTCGCTCTTAGAACAACCGAAACACCAATCCCTATTACAAACGGGAGACTGATTCCTGCAAGAGCAATGCACAATGCTTTCTTTCCTGTCCTTTTAAGAGCCTTTGGATCAAGTTCAAGGCCCACAAGAAACAGGAAGAAGAGTAATCCAAGGTTCGCAAGTGTATCCAGCACAGTTAGGCTCTTGGGAGGAAAGATTGCATGCAGATAATCTAAATTGCGACCCAAAGCCGATGGACCAAGCAAAATTCCTCCCTGCATAGCAAAACACAACACAATAAGAAGAGTCAAAAAGTGAAATGACAAGATATACCTTTTTCATAAGGTCATCCCATATACCCACTAAAGAGATCAAAAGGGATTAGAAGATGAAGTCAAGGCTAGATGGGGACAAATTTTCATATAAAGTACTTCAATTTATCGTTGATTCAATGATGCAAAAATTCCTTATAATCATGAAGCAAATACATATATACATCTTCTGTTTTCCTCCAAAAACATTATCGTAGTTGATGTTGGAATATGACGGACCTTATAATCGACTTTTTATGTAGTTTAAAATGAACTGCCTAAAAAAGCCAACTAAGACAATATTTTTGAAACAAAGCGAGTATCCATCATGCGGCAGAGCAGTGATTGTAGAAAAAATTCATTATATAAAAGGTAACTGGATAACTAGTGAGCAATATAGTCCAAAGAAGGCTAAGAAAAGGTATGAATATGACCTGCAAAATAGCATTTGATGCATCTAATCCAAAACGTTCAAGCTGATCAGCGATCATGCCAAAGGTAAAGATGGATATAATACAAGGCAATAATGTGAGGAAGAGACGTGGAAATTCAAGTAGAAGTGGATAATTTAAACTTACAACAATCTCGGCGATGACACGGGGCTGTCTCAATGGCCTGAGCATATAAGCCAGAATCCGAGTAAGCAGAACCACAAGGGTAATCTGGATGATTAACAGCGGAATAGCATAATGCAGAGGATTATCCCTTGGAAGGCACCATTAGAGGTAGCCTTCATGGGTGCTGGACAGGTTGATGAAGAATTTGAGGCCATTTTTGCCCCTCAAAACACCCCAAATTATACTAGAAACAGCGTAATTCTTTCTTCAACGCCTGAAAATTTATCATAAATCAGAGAAAATATAAAATGTGCCAAGTATAATTAACATCACAAGGGACACCAGGCCTTATAATTTTTTGCATGCAGTTTTATTGATTTCCTCCTAAGAACTGAAAAGTAGCAATAAATTAATTGGAAATTGCCTAAAAAGAAAAAAAAATCAGACCAAGTACTGGAAAGAAAGTGACTGCAGATTCATGGATGAAGAACAAACAGCGGAGAAAATTGTACAGTTTCATTTTCAAAAAACGAGAATGCAAAAATTAATCAACATAGTAAGATTTCGTGGATCGTTTTAGAATTCCTTCGTCTTTTGAATTAAGCAAGACAGAGATGAATATTCAGCTATGGATTTTAGGGTTCGGAATTAATTTCTATTTTTTTTTTACCATCAGCTATATTTTTGGATATGTGTTTACTCAATAACAGAAAATACTGAGGGGAAGGTGTCAGGAGTTCTTGAAAGCGAGAATCTAGAATAGATACATTTTTAGTTTGGTTTTTTCAATAACAGAAAATAGTAGAATTGGGATTAGGGTTCAAATAAAGTGCAAAAATAATAATAATAATAGCAGACTAAGTTTCTTTATTGATCTAATCAAGTTTGATTAGAATGTAATAATCATTTCAACCAATCTTTAATCATAGACTTCGAACTTCCTTTAAGATTAATGAGCCCGATTTTATTATCCCAACAAGTTTGATGTTTGATTTTAAAAAATTTTCTTTAAGACTCAAATCGTAGTAATTCGATGATGTGCTACTTAATCACTACAACCAAATTCTTCTAAAATTTTGGTTAGAAGTGGCTACTATAACATATAAGATAAAGGATGGAAGACTGAAATGATTTAGACGTGTCAAGAAGAGACAGACAACGGCGTGTATCAGAGTAGTTGAATGCAAATTAGGAGTGGCTAGAATAACAAATAAGATAAAAGAGGAGAGACTGAGATGGTTTGTGCGTGTCAAGAGGAGACAGACAACGGCGTTGTGTCAAAGCAGTTGAAAGCCTCACTATAGACGGAAAGAAGAGTAAAGTCAAACCCAATTGACTTGGGATGGGTGGATTAGCCATGACCTACTAGATTTGCACCTCTCTGTGGACATTGTCTAGGATATGAGTTCATGGAGTTAGAGGATTAAGGTTAAGAAGGTTTAGACATCATATATGAACACCTTAAAGTATAGTTAGGGGCTTAGATACTCTCTACACTTTAGGGTGACTTTCCACTTTTTTGTTTTTGTTTTGTCTTTCATTATTTGTGCATATACACGATTATAACTATTTTAGCATCGGAAGCATTCTATTTATATTTACTAAATCCCTTCACTAGAACATTAGTACACCACATTCTTATTATTGTTTCTTCTATGTAGATACATATATAGACGGGATCTCGCTGGAAGCAAACTCTCTATCATTTGAGATTGAGGTATTGTGTCTGCCTCTCACCCTTTCAGGTGAAACTAGATTGAAATAAAACTTTTATAATCTCAATCCAATTTGTAGGATACACGGATAATTAAATTAAGACGGTGTCTGTGTAACCACCCACCAAACTACTATCTTATAGTAATATTGTAACTTGAACCCTATGCTCTTTTGAATAGTTTAATTGTTGTTCCATTTAAAGAATAAGTGTAAGTTTTTCAATTTAAATGCTATATCATCTCGTGCAATACTTCTATATTTAAAAAATACTGCTATAGTTTGACTTGATAATAATTAAAAAAACCAAACGATTTCAGTCACAATTACCATTCTCTCACTAGTTTGTTATCTGATGTAAAGTAAACATTTCAGATAAATACTAATTGAAATTCTAGTAAACAATTCAGATAAATACTAATTGAAATTATAGTATACAAATTTGACTGATAATATTTTTTTTAGACGTAAAATATATTTTAAAGATAAACTAAATAAAAACTATTGGAAGCATTATCTAAGAGAATTCAGGAACGGTTTGACATAACGGTTAATCTGTTTACATCCGTGCTCCTCCTACCATGCCACGTATGACGTACCCGCCAAAACCCCGATCCACGACTGGCCCACCGAAGAAATATTAAAAGAAGATCCAGATGGGTCCTGAATCCTGATGGATAAAAATTTAATGTACTACATCAGTCACATTGACTTTCAGGGTATCGCCATATATGGTATCGGACGTACGCACCCATACTCATACGTTAGAAACACACAGAGTTTGTTTTCCGATGACCCATAATTATACGTCAAGTTACGTCGATCATATTTAACAATATAAAAAACGTAGCCAATTTAGTAGCTCATTTTACTTTATTCCATATAAGGTACGACATCAACGAGACCCATAAATGAAGGCACAGTCTCAAGGAGACGCGGGGGAGACGGGAGCGTAAAGTCAAGCCAAAGTGGTTCAGGTACGCGCTGTACTACTAGCTACGGCACCTAAACTCGGTAACCTCCGTCTCGTGCTTCCGGAGACGGCCGGTACATTGGTGGGGCGTACACTTGCTCACCTGCCCAGACGAGCCTGCAACAATATCTCCTCCTGTGCACCCGATATTGTTTGAAGGAAGTGTCGAAAATCTAACTGAACTTATGCCCCCTAGAATTTATTGAACATACCATAAAGGTGCCAAACATAACGTTGCGTGGGTTTGCATAATTATGAGATCTTAGTTCCATCGCGTCTTTTCCAAGAACATCACTCTTTTCTTTTTCTAACATGCAAGTTTTCCTTTGCTTTAAACACTCGTGATATCAAGCATTGGTTATAACCATTGAAACATGTCCAATATAAAAGCTCTACCAAATTGTATTTCTTTCATGACTTAGTTGTTTTTTCATGGCTTATCCGTTTGGCAGACGAAGAGGGTCGAAAAGAAACTTGTTTTATCATCTGGGAAAGAGTGACTTTTTAAAAATAAAAAAAACTAGATTCATTGATAAAAATTATCAACATGGTGGGGAAAAAAACGGTTTTAAATCAGAAGAGGCCAAAAATAAGGTAAAATATGAGGCCTTTTTTGCAATTACACGTTGCCACGTGTGGAAAAAAAAAGAGATTTAAATTTTTTTTGTTTCTAAAAAGAGTTGATTGTATACGTGACATCGCATGATTAGAGTCTCATATTTTGACTCATTTTCTGTCTCTTCTGATGTGAACTCAGGAAAAAAGAGAGTAAGTAAGAAAGAGATAGTAAAATGATCAAGGTCAAAGCGACAGAAAATGTTGCTCCACAAGACTTGTAAAGATACGTGATGTGGAGAAACCCCTTGCACTAAAACGTCCTAATAAAACATGAATCGCCCAGAGATCTTTCTACATGCTACGCCTCCCCCTCGCTTTTGTTTTCAGTTATAATCTATTTTTTATTTTCTGTAACAAGTTTATCAATTATGTTCAACTTAAAAAGACGTTCTTATAAAATCCCAATATATAAAGATGACTAAATAAATCTCTGAAACTAGAGCGGAGAAAGTAAGATAACTTATTAACGTTAACGTTATTAAGTGCTAATATTTACCGCAGGCAAACCATATCAATGATGTACGACCGGACATAATATGCATTACGTAATACTCTACAATGATGGCACCAGCGCCACCAAGACACCCACACATATGTGGGATCGGATCTTCTCACGACAATCCCTTCACCTACTTCTCTACCGCACTAAACGTGGTAGTATAAGAGGATGGTGAAGATAGCTAGACGAGAATAACCTGCATCTAGTCTCACCATCTCTTCTGCTGCCACATGTCGTACGGTGAAAAAGTGGGTGAGAGTATTGTAGATGAGAGCATCCGAACTACACATATGCATCCTTGTTGCATTTGATGGCGAAAGAAGAGCAAAAGCAAAAAACAAAAACAAAAACACATAAACAGAAGAACCAAAAAAAAAAAAAAAGAAGAGGGGGGGGGGGATTCCACATATATCTATGTATAGAAACATACATGAAGAAGGAAGGAAAAAGGAAAGGAACCTGAATCTGGGACTTGGGAGTTCTAACAGGGCATAGTAATGACCCCAGAGGTTTTTCTGAGTATACAGGTGAAAATTTTGTTGGATAGATAATATGAATTTGCGCCAAAGTATTGGCTGCAAATCCGTGTAAGAATTGATGGATTGAAGGGAGAAAAAGGAAGGGTAGAAATAGCTCCAGAGAAGGTGGAACGGGCAAAAAGAGAGTGGACAGCTCTGAGAGAATTGCTGAGACAAATTTTATGACAATTAGATGCTCAAGGTCTTGGTTGACAACTCGGAGCCCTTTCCTCCCCCCGCATTTGTAGACCTAAGATATTCTCCTTCTTCCCATATTGCCCCTATGACATCCCCCCCCCCCCCTCTTTTAAATAAAAGAACTTATGTGGGATGTTTTTTCCTTACATTTTCTCTAATAGTTTTTTTAATTAATATGATATAAGTACTTCTCTGAGGGAGACCTTTAGAGCAACTGATAAGATTGCCGTTTTGTGACATTGAATTTGTGGATTTGAGTCGCGGAAACAGCCTCTCGCACAAAGTGTGATCTAAGACTGCGTATATAGGCCGCGAAGCGATCCTGCCCTTTCCCGGACCCTACGCAAACACGAGAGTCTACTGCACCAGAAATGTCCTTTTATTATATAAGTAATTTTTTTGATGGTCGTAAGTATCTCATGTTCCCTCCGTTTTCAAAAAAATCGTTATACTTGGGTTTTCATTATAAATTATATAATATTAAAAGTCAAATAAGACAATAATTTTAAGACGGATGAAGTAATCAATAAAGAAATGGTATGAAGTGATAAACCGTGTCATGAAAGTTGTTGTTTTTGATGTAGAAGCTTAATCTTGTATGTTTATCATTTATTGATTATGGAACAATTAGTTAATATTGGAACCGTTTTAAAATTTGGTAAGTGACAAATACATATAAAGGAGAATGTCACGCAGGAAGTTCTTGTGGTTAACACATAAAGACTCAATTTTCATTTTTGCATTTCTTATCTATTAAATAATGCTAACCACTACAACTATTTCAAAATTGCGATGGAACTTGAGGATTAGAATTCTGCACTTGCGCACCTTTTTTTTTTATATTTTAAATTATCCTCGTTGGCACGAAGTTACAGGATTAATTGACTTTTGTCAAAAAAATAAATAAATAAAAATGAACTAGGGGACAAAGACAATTCGTGTGAATAGACGATACATTAAAGTGTGACCTTTTAATAAGCTAGAAATACAAAAATAAATTATGTGTGTTTCTGGTGTATTATGCTCCTGTGTTTGCACAGAGTCGGGAAGGACCAGATTGCTTCACGATCTGATGTACGCAGTCTTACCTTACACTTTGTGTAAGGGGCTGTTTCCGCAGCTCGAACCCGTAACCTCAAAGTCACAAAACCACAACTTTACCAATTACTCCAATATCCGCCTTTACAAAAAATTTAGTTACATCCTCTACCTGACAATTGACAAAGGTTGCCTAATTAACTATCCTTCTCATATTGTACGAGACCAACATATGCATTAGAGGGCATACAAATTTTGTAAAAAAGCATGGTTTACCAAAAGCCAGCCTAATAAATTTGGGAATTCTTTTGATTGACGTTATATATGCTTTTATTGTTTCTTTATCACAACTAATAATTAACTGATATAATGAACACAAATAGAGAAAAGGATATCATGAAATTCATTACTTAATCATACTGGTTCTCAAGTGGTACCATACATTTTATATTTCCTACTCCAAATGGTTAATAACTAATATATCCAATGGCTATGGACTGATATGTCTGGAAATTAACCCTCCTAGATAAATGATTACGCTTCTCATATTGTGAAATAGCAGTTGATCGACACAGCTTGATGCAATTTTTATTATGGGTCATCGGGAATCAACATCGGTGTGTTTCTAACACATGAATATGACTGCGTACATCCGACCCTTCATATCCCGCCATAGACAGAATATGGTAATTTGTTGTTGTATTTTTGGTTTTATTTTTTGCGTATTACGGTGCAAGGTGTTAAAGCAAAACAAAACATGAACATTTTGTGATTAATGAACACTTGCAACAAATCAAGTTGAGCAATTTTTAGCTTGGCAAGTTCATTTTTCGTTTTTCATGTACATGCCTATGGTTCAATTTCATTGTATATTGTAAATCGAAAATTAAACTTTCTCCTATGATCTGAATTCACATTATAAAATATTCATACCTTCTATATAAAAATTAAGACTATCAATATTTTCACCGGAAAAAAGTGCACTTCCTCTAATAGTTATCATATGCTGAAATTATTGATCCACACAAGGAGTAGATAACGTGCCAAACCAAAACCTTTGACATTCGTGAATGATTCATTGTGAGTATGAATTGTCAACCTTGTATGTTAATTATTTTTTTTTGTATGTACAGTCAATGGTTAATTTATGGCCATAAAATTATTGATTTTTTCTTAAACATGATATAATGCATGTGATCATATGGTACACAGTACAACAATAACATTACCCATTGGTATAGAGACTCCTGTCTATCACAGACTATGGTGGGTCTGGTGTACACAACCATACTCATATAGTACACAGTACATACTATGTATATAGAATGAGTCACCATCACGATATATACAAATAAGCATGGATTGACATGATTGGTGGTGATCAATGTAGCCAAAATAAAGGGGTCTGATTTCTATTATTCCGTTTATTTAATAGTTATTCATAACCAATGAGATATATGTAAATAAGATGATAGACATATTAGTGATGATAAATGTAGCAATATAGGAAGCCCAACTCATTATTTTATAGTTTAGAGTTAATGACTAAATAGAGCATTAACCATGATAGAATTTACCATTTCGATTAAGCATCTTGAAACTGCATAGGCTCTTTTTTCCTGTCCATCTGATGTTTTGTACTTTTAGCATTGAATCAATAAATGGGTGAAGCCCAACCAAACCCCTCTCTACTCTGATGGTTCACATTAAAAGGGAATAAATATATTTTTGTGTGTCTACACACACACACTGTGTGTGTGATATATATTTACAACTTTCTATGTTTTTTTTAATAACGAAGGGAGAGCCTGCTTTATTTTATTGATGATCCTCACTTACGGCAGTAGAAAAATTGCTTTTATTACACGATATAAAAAAAGAAAAAAAAAACTAAATCTAGCATAACAATGGAACAACGAAGTACCAATCTAATGAAACCAAGTTCGGGGTATGATTTTTTCCTTTACCGCATGTTTCAACTTGTGAAGGAGGCGAAGGAGGTATATCTTTTTTGTACGCCGCTGCTTGCGAGCTGTCTTAGACTTATACGGTATAAAACCTTCATCATGCTGGACTTCCAAATCAATTATGAATTTGTGTCTGCTTCCGATCCTCAGTTTCTGGCATGTCATGCAAAGTTGAGGCCGGAATATCCCCTTTAGTGACACCAAGCATATTATAGCAATAATCATCACACGTATGAGCCGGGTTCCATGCATTACAATTAAGATGAACTGGTCCAGTTTTAGATAACCCTCCCAAACTAATAGATATCACCGAACCATGCAAGTCTTAACCGTCCTAACCTCAAATGACATGGTAGATGATGCAAATCAAGAACCCAACGGCTTCCTAGATTGGTGAGGAGCCATGCAGTTACTCACACAATGTATCCTTCACAAACTAGGTTTTTGATCCAGCAGCAGTGAATCATACACACTGTGCGTGTCTCTGGAATCGAACTCTTGACCTCTTGGAACAAATTTCAATCCAAGTATTAACTGAGTTATGCAGTAGATCAATATCTCTAACTTTGAAGGTTAAATATGTGGTTTTGAAGGTAAAACATTCGACTTTAAGGCCATACTTCTGACTGTTGCGACAACTTCTGACGTCCGATATGTTTCTTTTGATAAGATACTAAAGAGGCATTTGACATCAAGAATAATCTTGTTCCAACAAAAGATTGATTGGTTAGAATCTCATGCTTTATCATGTAAGTTGATCTTGTGTGTTACAAATGGATAAAAACATGACTCGTGTGTATAAGAAAATTTATTTGGAAACTATTTTTCCAATCAAGAAAATGAATAAATTGCATCAATATATTGAACCAAAAGTTTTCTTCTAGTCAAATTAGTATAATGCTCACAACGTCAAGAAATATGTGGTGAAAGCTGGAAAGATGGCTAGACATAGAGCATTCTAGACGTAGCGACAGCCATTTAAACAATCGGGTGATTGTTCCAGTGCATAGTCCAGTTGGTATTTGAGTTGTGATTTATTTTAAGAGATCAAGAGTTCGATTATAAGGACACGCACGTGTTCCTCTGCTGCTAGGCCGAAGGCTTGGTTTGTGAGGACACACCTTGTGTGGGTCATTACGTAACATCCTTCACACATACTCCTTAGGGCTAGACGGTGGAGGCCTCCGGAGGGAGGGATTTCACCTTTTGCTCCAAACAATCTAGTGATTAGGGTTTTGATTCGCACTGGCTTAAATTCATATTTTTTTAGATTTATTAAATAAAGTATGTCTTGTAATTCCTTTTACTATAACACTTACATCGTCTATAAAATCTTATTGATTGAACATCAAAGACTGTCAGAGTTGGAGATTAACTTTTGATTGTAGTTCATTTTTATGCAACAAAAGTATCAAAAGTTGAAAGAAATGTCACCTCTTGGCAACGAGGGAAAACATTCAACGTGCAATTTCGACCTCGTTTTGTGCCATCATTTTTTTGGGTGTTCATGATGCTATAAATTTTGACGATGCCCAACTTCGATTAGTGGCAGGTGTCATATTACTGCTACTATACTCATCCTACCTTCTGTTGGATAATGAAATTTCATGTAGCAATAGTTGATTCAATGCATATTATATGTCATTAGAAGAATGCCTTTTTACACTTCAAACATGTAATGAGTGCGAGGGATCCTTTTCTGTGGCAGTCAGAATTCTAAATCTTATGGTCCAAATTAATTTATGGATTTAGTACTGGAAAAAGGTTATTCACATAATGTATCTGAGATGCATTATCAGTTAATTATAATACACCTACCACATTTCGCATGCGCTCGAACATACGAGCGCCCGCATATAAACATATATACACGTGTGTGTATGCGCATATATAGAGTAAAATAATTTGGCACTTTAAATCTGCGTATTCCACATCTTCAATTTATAAAGTTACAATTCAAAAGATAAATTTAAGCTAATCTGATCACTATCAATGCTAATCTAATCAATATTAATTAAGACAGTAGAGAAATATAAATCAAATCAATTATATATATACGCTTATGGAGAATCAATCAGATCATTAATCAGATAAACACATATACGCCCGCCATCTCTATCCGATTGCTGAACTGGACTTAGTCTGGTCAACCTCGTTAGATCAGCTCGGCCAGACTAGTCAAATCTGATGCAGTCCAGATGATAAGCGAAGTATCTCAAGTCAGCCGGTCGAAATAAGTCAGAAGTCAGCAACAAACAGATCAGCTCAGGTCAATTCAGCACAAAGTGCACATCAGGTAATCTCAGCTCCCTCAGACAAGAACGTCAGCTTAGCTCGGTCTTAACATATATATATTATTATATATATATATATATATGTGTGTGTGTGTGTGTGTGAGCTTTGTGTGAAGTGTGTACGTACGTGTGTGTATGTTTGTTTCATGCATGTCTGCACGACCCAACAAGAAATTTCTTGTATTTTCACAACTATAACCACAACAAGAAATTTCTTGTATTTAAAACTCACAAAAGACTGGAATAAACACCAGCCGCCTGTGCTTAATCAGCCATCGTCTGAGCAAAGATTTTATACAAACAGTATTATTTTGTTTAAAGGTCGCTAACATGGAATATATAAGTTC